>JAQFZU010000156.1:0-43259 GCA_034696185.1 Henia vesuviana | reverse complement strand
TGAATTTTCAGTTTGATAATGTTTGATCTTTTTTTCCTTTTTCATTGACAGCAAAACGCAAACGATGATGGATAAACATTAAAGTTTTCTATTATTATTAAATTTTAATCTGATTTTTTTTTAAATTTTAATAATGGAATAAATTACTTTCTCTTAAATTTAATATTTTTAAATTATTAGCTATATTCAAAATTTAAGATTTCTTGCATTTTAGTTGAATTTTAGTTTTATCTAAATTTTATTTAATTTTTTTTATCTAGTTTTATCTAATTTTAGTTTTATTCAAATAAATGGTAAATGGAATAAAACGAAAGTAACAAAAACACAAAAATATTTTAAATTTTGAATGCACCTACTGTTTTTGTTAAAAGTCCTAAGTTAGGATTTTATATTAAAGATTTTATATTGATGTTGGAAAAAAAGAGAAATCTTGATTTCAAAAAACTAAATTTATTATTGGATTCCAGGTCTAGAATTAATTCAAAATGCAAAAAGTAAATTACAGATAGAAATGATATTCATAAAACCAATGCTTAGAATCTGTGAAAAAAGTTTGTGTTTAATTGAATCCATCAAGAGAAATTCGGACATTAAGCCATATTCATTCCTCCCCCCACCCTTTGCTCCCCAAGCCTCCTCCCATCCCCTTCTATCAAAAGAAATTTTAATTTTTTATCATGGGTAAAAAGTATTGTTTTCAAAAGTTGATGTGGCCCATCAAGACTAATTACTGTCTTTTAAAAATTGATTTTAAACGTGGTTAGCATTGTAAATAAAAATTTTTGCTAACATGCAAGTTTGATAAGAAAACTTTGAAAAAAACTCAAATCTGATTATAATTGCACAATTTATTCAGTTTAGAACCATTTTTATTTACATGTATTCTCTAGTTAAATATTTAACTGGCTAAAAATTTTTAGAAAATTTTAAATTTAGATTTAATTAAATTTTAATTATAAATTATAAATTTTAACTTTTATTAAAATAATAATCCAAATAATTTTAAATATTTGGTGCAATAAAATTTTAGTTACAGTAGTCTCTTAATTATTATGCCAATTAATCTTCAATTAAACCTTAAACCTTGGCCCTAAAGAAGGAAATAATTTTTCTTATCCAAAAAGAGGGGGGGCAAAACTTCCAAGCTCTAGCCTCCTCATGGCACTCCCTGGAAGTTCACCATCAAGGGGCTCCTTGGTGGTGGAACCAATAAGGCCTCTGGTTGGTTCCAGGAAGAGGAAGGTATCTCTTCCTCTTTTCTTAATTCTTCCTTTTTCTTTTTTCTTGTTGATTGGTACTGGCTTGGTCCTTTAATCAAAGGACCTTGGTTTTGGCTTTAGGAAATGGGTGAGAGCACACTAAAGCAACCATTAAGACACGTGTCAAAATTAACTACAAGGCATGGAAAAGATTTACATTTTTGATAACAAGAGGCAAAACAATCATATCTATAATATGAAGCAATGACAACAATGTGTGACATCGCAAAGAAAAACCTCTGATCAGAGGAGATTTGGGGTGACAGTCTGTTCTGCCTAAATATTTGAAAATTAAAGAATCAATTTTTTGCCAAAAAAAAGAGGAAAAAAACAACCAGAACTCCGGATCCCATCAATTAATTATTTTAAAAATTATTTTAAAAAGAATTAGTAAAGAAGAGAGAAAAGACTACATGAAACCACCAAAAAGCATCCTGATGGTATATGTACTAAGAGTAGACCGCAAGAAGGCTAGAGTTTGGAAGTTTTCTTCCAGATCTGTGGTAATTCAAGAATCAGAAGCAATCTTCATACTTTAAAAAAAGGTTGATAAAACTGCAAAAACGCCCCTTAGCAAAGATCACCATTACTTGAAATCTCTATAATAAATAGGATCCAATAACTGTAATGTAGTAAACACCACTTCATAAAAAGCAAAATCCTAATTAAGTTTAGAAATCCAATATTCAATAGCATTAATAAAAAAAATAATCTGTAATTTTGTATTTATATTTGTAATAAATGTATATTTTTAATTAACACATACAAATTCTAATGAATATAATGATTGAAGCAATACATTTTAAAAATCTATATTTTTCTTGAAATTTTATTTTGAGTAAACTTGAACATCAGCAGTTCCATCAATATCCCTCAAGTCAAGCGATGTAAAACTAGCCAAAATAGTAAACTTCCCAATTTGTTTTGGTATTATTTCCCAAGAAGCCTGAGCTATTTGTTTTCTTCCAACACTCCTGCAAAACCAAATTATATTAAGCAATCATACACACTTTAAAGTTTTGTGTATTGAACCCACGAAATTCGTATATCCTCTGGATTTGCAAGACCTGGACTTTCAAATATAAATTTTGGAAGAACCAAAACTTTGTTTAAAGGATTCATGAATGATGCAATAATTTTTGATGGTTGACCAACAATCATTCTTTCATTAACCTGAAAAACAATTGTTAGAAATACATTATTTATTTCTAAACTAACAATAGTTAATACCTTTATTGCAATCTCTGGAAAGGTTATACGAAAATCATCTTCGGCATGATAAGTTTGGCCTGTTTCTTTGATATGTAACATGGCAGACATAAGCATACTTCCTTGATCTTGTAATTTATTAATGTATTGTTCAGATTTAACAGCAAGTGCAGTTACTTTTTCTGAAATGTATAATTTTTGTATAAAAATAAATAATTTCCTCAAATGTTCAAATAAAATATTTTTAGAATATCCTTAAGATATAAAACTAATATATTCTTAGAGAAATACTAACCTTGTAAAGGTGCAAGAATTATTTCTGAATAATCTTTGGCAACTCGTTTTACAATTACACCAGTGTATTGCATTGCATCAACTCTAAAACAACTTTTCACAGTTCTTTTTTCTTTGCTTGTATTTTTGACCTGTAAAAATACAAATTTGAATTAAAAATTTCGAAATAATTTTAAAAAACATTTTTTTCAATTTCACCTTGACACGAACATGGAAATCTTGACCAAGTAAAACTTCATCTTTTAATTCAAGTTCGCACAAGACATCATAAACCTTTTTCTTCTGATAAACTGAACATGCAGAACTTTTTCCACTGTAAACAGCATTCATAACTGAAATTCTTTCTTCCTCACTCACTGAAATAAAGAAACTTAAATTTAAAATATTTATCCAATATATTGACCACAGATATGTTCCAGAAGTTCATTTCAATTTATTTTCAGTACCTAGTATTGATGTCATTAATAAATATATAAGTTCTTTGATGGGCAATAATTTTAAGTTTTCTTTTTAAATTAATTAATGAACTATCTCTTTTTATACAGTTTCAATAAAATGAAAAAAATTTAAAATTTACTAACTTTCTGATTGTTTGTATTCATCTGTAATATCCAACCTATCCATATTTCCTCTCAGCAATGGTCCTGGTTTTCTGGTGCTGATAAATTTTCCTATTCTGTAATATTTATAAAGAATTCATAAAAATTAAATAGTAACAGATAAATGAAAAATTAGTTTTAAACATTATAATTTATTTGAATTCAGTGGAACCATAACTGAACAGCTACTGACATACAATATAAATTATATGTAAATAAATACAATTTTCATATGATCTTTAAACAATTTAACATTTGTCATCTAGTTTTAGACTTAATAATTTTTAGAAAATAAAAGTATTGAGAAAAATAGTTATGCAGAATTCGATCATTATGCAGAAAGCTATGTGCATAAAAAATCCAATTTTTTGTGCACATATCTTTGTGACCAACCGTCACAAGAGGGCAGCATGGATCCCAGTCAGATAACCTCTGGGCACATCCACTGCACTGCCTGGGAGGCTCAACCCCTAATCTGTTAAGGAGACAGTCTGTCATTGCCTTCCCTAGAGATAAAAGGCGAGAAGCAGATGCTGTCTCCGTCATCATGAGGATGACGAGCGTGGTTGCACCGATGCGAGTATGATGTGCGTGGCGGTGGTTGTACGAAGGATGAGGAGTATGTACGGCTGCCTCATGTAGCCACAAAGTAGAGACTTCAGTATTATGGCTCCGTATCGGCGGTTTCAACCATCGGTATGAAGCCGGCAAACCTAAGAAGCAGTGGGAACGTGACGATGATGTGAGTCGCAGCCATAATATCAATAAAGGGTCGATCACAAGTAAATCACGCGTCCGTGTCCCATTTATTTCACAGTGACCTGCTCGTGAAACCGTCACCTGGAGGCCGTGTCCAGTCAACGGCGAAGCGAACGATCACATCTTTATGCAGAATTACAATGTGCACAATTGTAAAAATCGAGAATAACTTTAGCACTGTGCATGCTTCATTTCTAATAATACAAATAAACTGTTCATAACTCTGAGCAGTTTTTCACAATGATTTTCAGGTAAAGTAAACTATGCCCCATGCTGTGCACATCTTTGCCTTAAATGTTCCAAAATCTTTTGGCATGCTAATTTTATGCTGAATTAAACATAAACTCTGTAATGGAGTTAATAGTAAGTAATAATATTAAAAAAACTTACGACAATCGGTCCAAGTCAATAAATTCTAATGGTTCACTTTTGCCTTTGTATAACCAGTAAACTTTATCAGCATTTACTTCAGCAAAAACGAAGGCAGTATCAAACTGATATCCAACATGTCCTCTTCTGACTGCAACCAAAGAAGCAGGCCCAGTCCGGAAGATACCTAAAATAAATGTGTAAAAATTGTTTTATAATCATCAAAATCTTGAAGATAGTTTCGAGTATTAATAACTTCACAAATAAACTCACTATAAGATGAAAAAATTTTTTAAAAGGATTTTGAAAGGCATGGCTACCACAAAACAGGTGCTACCTATAGCTACTCGCTAATATCAGCTACTTTGAAAAGTTGTGGTTATAACTAATTAGCATAGAGTAGCTAATTTTTGCTACAGCTACCACTACTTTCTTTAATTCTAATTTTACTGCTCTGATCCATAGAAATTAAGGTCATTTGGAAATTACACAAAATGAAAGTGAAAATTAAATGAATATGTGCTTTTTTTGTCTGCAAATTCAGATTTGTGTAAAACACAAATGATTTATGATTTGTATGATTTATTACTTGTATTTCTAAATACAGATCTTTACAAATAAGTGAGTCATGCATAACTGTAAAAATGCCTTTTATTTAGAAAATTGCATTGCTATTGGCAGTCTCACAACTTTCTTGTTACCAGAACAAGATCAAAGTAGCGATATTTTTACTACTTTTGTCACTACTTTGTGACAAAAGTAGTAAAAATATCGCTACTTTGATCAATATTAGTAGCAATGCAACTTACAAGGAGTGCTTCCCTACTTGTGAGCCTCCAATTTGCATAAATTTAAAGAAATAAATCGATTATTAGTTAACTAAAACACTGCCCCAATCTTAAGACACAATATGTTTAAATGAAATTAATATTCTTAAACCTATAGCTGAATAATGCATGTTTTCCCACAGGAAAAGAATTTGCGGCATAACCAACATGAAACAAAACAGAAAAAGAACAAACTAAAAAACAAACTAAAAAAACAACCAGGATCGCAGAACCCATCATCAGCAAGGAAAAGAAAGAAAAGATAACCAGATTGGCCCTATTGGTTCCACCACCAAGAAGCTTCTTGATGGTTAACTGCCAGGGGGTGCCACGAGTAGGATAAAGCTTGGAAGTTTAGCCTCCCAGCACAATTTAGAAATCGTTTCAAGACCCATACCACAATTAGTACAGTGGATGTTTACTGAACACTCAATAGCATCATGTCTAATAACACCATTCTAACTACAAACAACCAACCGTCTGCCATAATCAAATTGCTGCCCTTGAAAACCAAATGGAAGGAATAAGCAAAACCATTTTTCAATTATAAAATGCAAACCATGGCTAAGCAATTGATTAAAATCCTCGAAAACACAATTAAAATAAGTGGCTTGACATCCGCATTAAACCAACAACAGAATTAGCATGACCATTAAACTTCACACCACTACCAGTGCTTTCTGCAGAACAAACAGCTAAGAACAAACAGCAACTCTAATGGCAACTAATAAAACATCACAAAAGTAAACCTAAAAAACATAGTCTAACTCACAAAGATGTGGCTTAAAGAACTCTCACTAACCAAAAATTAAGAAATTAAACTAAAGTACAGATTGTAGGTCCACAAACACTCAAAAATAATAAGACAGAAAACCTCCTTATTTTTGAAAAAATAGTCAAAAGAACCTTAGATTCACAGATCTAAGGGTCTTTTGTATTTGCTAGTGGCACTAAGCTATATTTCCTTCCTTCATTTCAGACAACTTATGAAATGCTTTGTTGCAATGTACTTTTTGGAGTATGGCTATTTAAAATCATGTACCAATTTTGGACCAAAATATATATTTTACTAATTTTTGTAAATATACCTTCACTCATCTCTTGAGGAGTTGCATCAATTGCTTGCCATCCACCATATCCTTTTGGCAAATCTGGTCTCGACATCCAACAATCATTCCAAACATGAAAATTCCTAAAGTTAAAACAAAAATTAAAAAATGTATATTTTTTAACTTATTGATTCTTTTTAGATAAATTTACCAAACTGAATCAGTATCTAAATCTTTCACACGTTTTCCCTTCTCATTAAAATGATGATCAATAGTTATACTTGCATCAGTATCGTGTGCAGAAGCAAAATTTGTAACAGACCGGGCAGGTATACCGAGAGCACGCATAACTAAATAACAAAATGGTATAAATATATTATAAAAAATCCTTTACAATTTAAAACACAGTAAAATTTACTTGTCGTGGTGACGCCAGAAAATACCCAGCACTGTCCAAACTTAACTGGTTCTGCACTCCCATCATACCATTTCTGTATAATCTGAACACTCCCTTGCCAATCGGTTGGCGGAGTGCCATCGGTATAATCACTCGACCAATTTCCGACTAAAATTCCCAAATCGTCATTTGCATTCACCTAAAGCATTAAATTTAACAAACAAAATGCCAAAGTTTAATCTCATATAATTACCATTGCAGCAACCGTCCGACACACATAAACTGGCAATGCTCTGTGCCTCATACGTAATTTTGACCAATCCAATAATACCATGCAAGCATCTAAAATTTTGTCTTCATACTGAAATTTAGGGCAATTAAATATTAATAAGACACAATTTTGATATTCAGCATTTGAATTCAGATACTTGTCCAAAATTCCAGACGCATGGTCTGAAACTACTAGCAGCACCGCGCCAAATCTTTCCAACATCATTAACTACATATTCTTCACGCTGAATGTTATCAGGCATGTATACAGAATCATCTAAAATATTATTTTATTTATTATTATAATTGAACTGGTTTTGAATTATTTTACCTTGACACCATGGGTTAAATAGAACGTATAAAGTATTTGATTGAAATCTATTCATGATTGGCTCGCCTTCATAATCAGTATGTATATCTTCTTGGCGAATAGTCTGGATTTCCAGTGACCAAATGCCAATTATGCAATCTATTTTTCAAAAAATAATAAATACTAATTTAATTTAATATTAAAACTCATATACGAATACCTGCTGGAGTTGTTATTGTAATTTGAATTTCTCGTCCTTTTTTGGTTGACATATTGGCAGTCCACGTATTGTCTTCATCTATTTCTTGGTAAAAGACTGGTATCAATACTTCAGTGGCTTGACTCACCATTGGGTATTTTCCTATATCAAAGAATAAATATCAAACTAAGCAACTGATTTAATCAAATTGTTATTCACCTATTTGAAACAACATGCGCATAATATCGGTGTCGTCATTATATTCAGTATTAAATGTCACTTTAATAACAAATGGTTGACCACGTCTTATGACTAATTGGTTGTCATTTTGCTTGTTGATGTGAAATTTATCAGTGTGATGTAAACTCCCGTTTTTTTCTTTGCATAAATCAACAGATGTAACTGCAGGAATCGATCGTTTCTCACCTAATTTATCAACAAACGTATATGCAAATGAACCTGAAATTTATAAAAATTTATTTGAATTTTATTTTTAAAAAATATTAAATATTTACTTACTCCAGTCATTCATTAATTCTCGTACGGGAAGATCGCGTGGCTGTGAATTGGCATTTCTAATGAAATTAGACATTGCTTTTGATCTAAAAAAATGTGGAAAAGAAAATTATTGCATGAATTAAAGTATAGAAGTTTTATCGGGGGGGGGGGGGGCATATTAAATCAAATAAACCTTGAGATTATCACGATGCTTGAAGTGGGTACTTCAAGTTACTTAAGGTATAAATCATGTTTTATCATTTCCTTTTGTTATTTACTCAATAAGAATTGAAGATCTTTGAAAGTAGTAATCATTTGGAATTGCTCCAGATTTCATCGTCTTAAAAGCATTCAATATTTAAAGATATAAAACTTTAGTAATAAGCAAAGTAAACTTGCCTTTGGATAATAATTTTTTAATCCTCAAATTCTTTAATACGCTAAGACTTTATGATAAGCCGCAAACTCAATAAATACTAATGAACATGAAAATCTAAATAATTAAAATCCCAATTACAATAATAAAACAATTTGAAAAATAAGTTGCTACTAAATAAAAACATGTTACTTAAAAAAACTTATTTTAGAAAAAGAAAATAAGAATTTTATTTCGCTGTTTTTGCACTATTCTAATTTCGTAAAAAGGCCATGTGGACAGCAGACAACATAAACAACAAAAGAATGCTCAACTTTTTTTTTAAAAAAATGACATAATTTTTTTTTCAAGCCTTTTTTATCTACTAAAAAGGAAAAATGCTGTAATAGATTTCCTGAGTGGCAATCAAATACATAGAACTTCCTTTTTCCAACTACAAATGCTTAAATTTAGTAATCATTACTGAATGTGACGATATTAAATTTCAAAAATTTACTCATGTTCAGACTAAGAAAAAACGAACAGGATACACGTGACTGCTTATTGTGAGACATAAATAAATTCATTCAATTTAGATTTAATTTTAAACTGTGATTAATCCATTAAAAATAATTTACATAGCAAAAATTAAGAAATGTTACAGCGTGAATTAAGGTGCGGTTTGCGATTTAAAGGTCAAAACAAAAAAATGTCAAAATAAAAAAAACTTTAAATTTCTTAACATTAAAATCATAAAAATAAAATATTTAATCAAAATATCAAAAAATTCCCAGATTCATAACTTTTTTATATTAAAAACCCGTTATTATAAAATGTTGAATTTTAATAACTGAAAATATAAAATTATAAAAAATAAAATTCAATAAACTTTATAGAATGTTGATTTTCTAAAAATTATGTAAGGTTATCAAATACATACCTTTAAATCCGTGGATCTGGTTTGGAATGCAGTTTGTGTGTAACTTTTCAGTGGTGACCACCTATTACGTATGGCAAACCACGCCTTTTAGCTGCTGCTGGTTAAAAATGGCATTATAAGATACAGCTTAGCCATTTATAGGCAAATTTGATGTGGAGTTTTTCTGGTTTTAAGAATTGAAATATTTGACAAACTTTTTCATTGGAAAAATTGAGTTTGTTTGGACTAAGTTTTGTCTTCAGGCTACTTGAATCTTAGATAAGTTCATTTTAATGGGCCAAGGGGGTTCCTTTCAACCCAAAAATTATTTGTATAATTGTCATGTTATATTTACATATTCATTTTAAAATATAAAAACTTTTTAGAAAAAAATTGTTTATAAATTTATTACAGTATTATAAAATATTACATATTTGTGTCACTTTTATTTTCAATGATGTCATCATTATTAATATTAATGTCTCGTCGATTTCTCGGTTTACACTGAACGTCCACTACTAAATGGTCCACATTAGCAGCATATGATTTAACACGATGCACATCTTTTACAATCACATCCCAGTTTCTATCGAGTTCCTTTGAAATGTTTATGATTTCAGATTTCACATCATCCGCCCATTTCCACCAAAAATGTTTCTTGTTTTTGCCAACAGATGGCTTGGCGACATCAACATTACCATGAACATGGAGAAAACCTCCTGAATTACTTTTCAATGCTTTACAAGCGATTTCCCACGCATGAGCTGAGCTGGGAATGAGACCTAAATTAACTCTGTCGGCCACATTAATTGGACACACCTAAAATAATAATTTTAATTAGTACTACTAATAATAATATTTAGTTTAATTAGGAAATTTAAAAGCAAAACTTAACAAATATTCCCACTCTCCCCCTTTAAAAAATCGATTATTTTTCTTATGATTAATTTGATTAATTCAATGTGACCTAATTTTAGGTTACAGCAAAATGCATTATTTCCAAGAATAATAATTGGACTGGATTTAAATGAAGAAATTAATATATAGAACCAGAATTTAAAAAAAAAAAATCTTAAAATCTCTCGCTATAGCAAAACTTCTATTTGCTGAAACCTAATTTGAAATTACAAATAACTGTCACTGCATTAATCCTGTGATTTGTATTCGGGTCAGGGCTCTTCAGCTCATTGCTTAAATCTAAATCCTTTAAAAACATTTTAAAGCAAAGATTGTGAGAGCAAAGCCATTATCAATGTTCAAACATTGTTAAAACAATTTTAAAATCACAATGAGGATTCATACTTAGGTTAAACTTAGCTTAAAGTTAGAAATATAATAAAATAATAATAATAATATTAATAATAATAATAATTATTATTATTATTATAATATAATATTTATATGTAATATAAATAAAACATGTTTTCTTGTTTCAAGTATTATGTTACCATAATAGACCTTCAAAGGCCAATTGAATCATGATCTAATACCAGCAAAGGCTTCTTATTACTCTTATTTCTAGAGCTAATGCATTAGATTACATTTAAGTCCCTAAATCAATAATAATTTGAATTAAGCAAACAAAAATACGTAGATGAGCAATTTACTAATGTCAATAAATTGGACCTTCGACTCTTAAAGTGGTTGATCCACATGCTAAAGTTTTAATCAATAAAGATGAGATAAAAATTCCCATTAGAAAAATCTAATGAGAATTTTTGTTTTATTTTTCCATTGGTTTAAAAATTAAAAGTCGTATCAAAAGATTAATCGATTTCATTGATTTTAAAACCACTTACACGTCAACATAGTGATAAAAATAGTAAACTTAAATCAAAACGACATGGGCAGAAGAAAAAGCTCATGTGACAGTGAAAAGTGGCATCATTGATGATTATGCTTTTGCTCGTAAGATTTTCTCAGCAGTTTAGCAAAGACGATGCAACAGATGCCAAGTTAAAAGTGGCGCCAAGCATCATAAATAATGTTGAAAGACATGCCAGAAGTTAGACATATCACGAAAAGTAATAAAAATATAATAAATTAATAATAAGTTGAATTTCGTAATTCTCAAGTAAAATCTGCTATAAATATTTTAAAATGATAAAATCGATTTTTAACTAATTTTTAACTAAATTAATAATTATTATAAAAATGTCATATTGAGATTAGGCAATTTATCTTGCAAGTTCTGAAAAAACTACAACAGAACCTACTGGGAAAATATTAAGGAACAATACATTTAGTATATTCTTTGCGGTTGGATAATGTAGCTGCTGCATCCATCTCTTACAATTCCATGATGGGTAATTTGCAAGCCTCCGAATATAAATAAAAAAGTGTTTACGCCACAAAATAATTTTTCAAAAACTGCAGCATTTTTTTAAGCAAATGCAAATAACTTTTTTTTACTCCATTATAAAAATAAATTCTTAAAAAGAATTCCTTTTACAAATTTCAGCAAAAGGAATAAACATGAAAAAAAAATTATGTTTACCTTTCTGCAGTCACCTTCGTGAACACGACATTGCATTTGCACCTTATTGAGCGAAAGGTTATGCTTTAAAGCTGATACTGCTTGACTATTCCATTCGCACGCGTGCATTAAATCCGCTTTGGCATGTACTAGATATGGCAGAGTAAAATAACCGATGCCTGAAATGAAACAATAAACCTATACTTAAAAAAATTTTAAGTAAAATTTCAGTAGTAGTATATAATGCGTATCTTCTGCATTACTGAATTTTTCTCATTATCTGCAACTTGTCCATAAAAACCACAACCTCCTGCGGATAATCTGCGCACTTCACATAGTATAAACAGTGCTTAGATCGGGCATTAAAGATCAACTTTTCTGGCTCTTAAGAGTTAAGAGTATAATTACTGCCTTAAAGGTGAAATTGTTAATTATTAAATATGCAATTGCTAATTGTTAATAGTAATCAATAAACTAAAAAAAAAATCATTAAAAAAAATTAAATTTGCAAGAAGTAAATTAATTTTTCATCTAGTAAAATATAAGATGCACATAACTTTCATTCATAATTTATATAGCTACTGTCTAAGCAAGACTTTGCATAAAGAATTTTATGATCATATCAGGTGTCACACAAGATTCGACCATTAAATATTCCAGACAGCTGCAAGTCAAATAGATGATTGAAAAAAAAGTAATGTAAGGGTGAATTATAATTTTAAATACTGAAAAGCTACTGTTTAAAATTTACTCTTGACATCAAAAATTCAGTTTTCTACATCAAAGTAGATTTCCACTATAAAATCATTGTTTAAAAATAAAAAATGACATTGTTCTACATTCCCGAAATGAGCTTATATTTTTCATTAATTCCATTAATATTAATAAAATTAATGGAATTTTAAATCGTAAAATTGTGATAAAAATATTAAAAGATTCATTTCAATGCGGTCAAACTTTGCACATCATTAGTAGTTAATTAATTGATATTAATTTAATGATGCGAATAATTACTATCTTTCCTAATTGTAATTTGTTACGACCAATCAATGTTAATGCCCTATTATTTTAACTTTTTTATCGAATTTATTATTCATTTAAGACTTAATTCATATCGCTGCGTATTATAAACTATAAATATACTTTAATAAAGTGATTAATTAATAAAATCTAATTAACAACATTAATTACACTTTGGATAAGCTTAAAAAGTCGTATATTAACGCCATAGCTAAAACCTCATTGTCATAAAATAAAGTTAATTACTTTAAGTATCCGACTACAAATTAAATGTATTAATTATATATTATTATTACCAGCAAATAAATCGACCACAATTTCGCCCCTGCAATCCATTTTAGAAATTCTCAACTTCTCGCTTATATTTCCAATACTAAACATGGATTTAGTAATATCGTATTCATACCTAAATTTAAAAATAAATTGATTTGAGAATCATTTAAAAGCTCAAAAGAAAGAAAACATATACATTATTCCGTTATCTAAATGTCGAACCCATGAATTACTTCCTTTGAAAATCGTCACTCGCGGTGTGCGGTAATCATCAGCTGCAATAGACCGTTTCATAGCAACACGTTGTGCATTCAAGCATGCGCACACCACATTCCACAACTTGTCGCCTAAATTTATATAAATTTTTTTTTAAATTATAATATACGCAATGAATTTATGGATATTTTCATACCTAATGTTTTCCATTGCTCGTTTACAAAACTTTTTTCATGAATGAGAAGTAAATCACCATGTTTTTCCCATTTTCTAGGTACTTGATTCTCCAATTCTTGGCACCAAACGTCGTGCCCCACGAGATCTTTCAGTTGAGCTAACAGTTTATCTCGTGGGGATAAGTTTCGCTTCTTCTTCATCAATTTTAAGCGGTTCGTTGGAGAGGAAGTCGATGCACACTCATTGCAAATTTGAGAAGCTTCAAGATGTTCTTCATCCATTTCTTCTTCGGAAACCGGTTGAAGTAATTCAATTTCTAATACAAAAAGAAAGTCAAATAAAATACGAAAAATGTTCGAATTCAATTATAATATTTATAGAAAAAATAAAATATTTTCCTTTATAGCTAAATTTAATATTTTTTACAAAGAATTTAACGAACTAAAAAAATTTCATATTTTAATCTTTTAGGATATTAAATTATTGTATAAAAATACTTTGATCAGATTAATTCTGGTAATATTGTTTTTTTTTCTCACTTTAAAATTGTTGTATTACGCTACAGTTGATCCATTTCACTCTCCATTTCCCTCGCCTTTTCAACGTACAATAGTAACTTAAAGTTTCTCATAGTCTTCAATAGCCTTTTATTAAAGATTTTACACTTTTGAACTCATGGAGCGAGATGTTTGTAGTAAAATAAAATTACAATAAATATACTCACATATAAAAGCTCCAAATTACATTAACCATTAATATTTTAGTATAAAATAATTTAACTTAAACTGAATATGATAAAAAAAATTATTCCATCTGAATCAAAACTAACTTCAATATTATACAGTTTCATGTACCATTTAGTACAAAAAAAGTAAGTATATTCCTAAATAGGAGAAAATAAAAAAAAAACCTCAGGTTTCTTTCTGTACATAAACTGGCAAGAAACTTTAAAATGTGAATGCATTTAAAAGCAAATCAACCTTACGCAGGCTTTTTACAGCCCATTCTACTCGGCACTTTACGCAACACATAAAATTAACAATAAAGAACAAAAAATGATCTTTCTGGTTTTTACGATGCAAATATATCGAATTTTCTCCGAATCAATCAACTAGTTATAACTTATCCGTAATTCCGTATCCAGAATATAAAATTAACGACGCAAATCCAATTTCTACTCAAATTTGAGCCTTTCCAAGTCAACTTTCACATCGTAAATATTTGCCTAAGTTAAAAATAGAATCGCAATCAATCAACACATCGTTAACAAGATTATATAGTTTCGTCTGCTATTGGTAGGGGATCAGGTTAGGTTCAGCTAAAAGCAAATGTGTTATGCATTAAAGTGTATGTTCTACCCGCAAAATTTAATTAATTCATTAAACGGTTGGTCAACGCAACTACTTTTAATTTGATTAATTGATGATTATTTAAGCCACATTTAAAATTTAAATGAGATAATTTCGATCATTAAGCACTTAACATGTATTTTATTAAATGTGCTTAATGCACAGAAAATCTCATGAGATTTAATCAAATACTACGTGTTAAAGAGAAAAGTTCAGCTAAATCCATTTAATAGTTAGTTGGTCTTTTAAAAGTAGAAAATCTCGATTATTCTGTTGACACGAGAATTCAATTGAAAAATGCAGATCAATAATACATTCACATTACTGGTCGATAAAGAAATACGTCACTATCACCTGTTATTCAACTCGAAAATGAATATAATAATCTAAGAATAAAATCCATATATCTATCACATTATTACAAACCATTACAAAATTCGTGTTTTTATCATTGAAATTATTTTCTAGGAATTTAAAAAAAAAGGAAACTAAAAGAATTTTAATGAATTTTTTAAAAACATTAAAATGTTATTCTATTCACACCTCAATGATGATTAAAGCAGATTAAGATATGGCTGCTGGTTTTATTAGGAGCCTTTTGGGGCTATAAATTGAGTATACTGTACCACACTCGAAATTTCAAGCTTAGAATACTAAGAGCAATTGAAAAAAAAGTAGTAAAGTGAGAAAACCTTTTAACAATTCAATTTTATTACTTCCAAATATTTAATTCTATTTTTTAATTTGAAATTTAAATTTTGAGCAAATCAATTTCCAATGTTTTTTTTTTTTTTTTATAGTTCACTTCTCATGCTTAAATTAAGGAGGTGAAACCATTCGGTGGGTATGTGGCATTGCACAAGTCAACTTGGAATTCTCTTTTAATTAGTTTGGAATCCCAAGATACCTGTCAGTTGCGCCACTAAGATGTAACCTATACATTGGACCTCTGATTTATTTTCAAGATGCCATTTCAATAAAATTTACAGAATTCATCAATTTAATAGCTGTTACTGAAGCTAAAATTGTGTAATTTGCTACAAAAAGCATATTTTTAGAGATTTTTAATGACATATACAAAGTTATCCAGCATCATCTTTAACTTACGTACCCTAAAATAAGCACTAGTTTCAGCTATTAAATAATAGCATCTGAAGCAATATTTTTAGACCAAATGTAAAGTTAATCACGAAAATAAACCAATTTAAAACGAAATACTAAAATCCGCCAACGCTTTCATCTCTATTTCACCAGAAATAAACATCCAACATCAGGGCCTGACGTCACAACTTACTTTCCAGGCACGTGTAATCCAATCGCCAATGACATTCTTCTGCTTGCGCACATTTCAGTGCCTCATCAGCTTATCTAGGAACAGGTTGCCCGCATTTGGTCACACAAATGAAAAACCCTTAAAAACAAAAAATATTCAATTAGATATTATTTTTAAAAACACTTATTTTTGACCGGTTCAAAAAATATAGTCACAATAAGTGATTTTTCGGAATTATCTCCGCATCAAGCGGCCAAAATGATGTCTCAAGTGCAAGCGATGAAGAAACAGGTGTGTCAATTGAGACAAGAAGCAAACGTGGAACGAATAACGGTTTCAGAGGCATGCGAAGAGTAAGTAATTTTATTCGTGGTAAATTGATCATGTATTGAGAAAGAGAGTATCATGAATTGCGGTTGGAGATTTCACCTTGTTGCCATGGTGATAGTCATGTCTTTTAAAATTTGTTGAAAGGAAATATTTCAGTTAAGTTATCACATATTTTGTTTCAATGAATGCATATTATTGTGTTCAATGGATTTAAAAGTTAATGTCAATAAACAAAAATAGAAATGAAAAAAATGATTTAGATTTAGGTATTTTTCAAAGAAATGTTTGCTTTATTTTTGTATGATTTATTGACATTTTCATATATCGATGATTGCATTCAAAGTTGTGACTTATGTCTCGCATAAAAAGAAAAATATAAATCAATTTTTCAAAGATTGGGATGTTTCATCATATACGTGACTGACAAAATTTATCATCCAATACAAAGTTAATGAATTTTGTTATGTATTTTTCGAGAAAACAATTTTGAGTAATAAAAAGAAATAATCAATATTCTTAGAAGTAAAAAATTTATCTTATTAATGATACCAATTTTCGCAAATTTTCGAAAGAAATAAAAGTAAGTTAAAATTTTATATTTACATATATTTTAAATTTTAAATTTCTGACGTCAAATATTCAAAATTTAAGATATTCTAACTTAAAATATTCAGAGAATATATTACATTAAATTTTCTTTCTTAAATCATAGAAAAGTAAATACGTACTTCTATTGCATAAATTTGTAATGTTAAGATATAAAATTTATTATTACTTACTATTATTATTTAAAATGGGGAATAATCTTGGTGTTTGCAATTAATTAAAGCACTGCAAATTGAGCAGAAGTCAAATATTTGCCATGTATCTCCTGGTTAATGAATTTTTAAATAGTAAACATTAAATATAAGCTTTAAGTATTTCACTACTTTTGCTTCTGACAAGTAAGACCAAAAAAATTTTTGTTTACAAAAAGGCCACATTTTTTATTACTTATATCATTTTTATATGTCAAATAAAAAAATCATGTAAGCAACATTCACCTGTAAACCTGGTTTTTCTCATGCTAAGATATATGGTCCATTCTTGAATGTTATTTATGCAGCAAACATTACACATTTATATTCAGTACAGCATATAGAATTTAGTTTTAAATTATTGTTGTGAATTGTTATTGCAGTAAGTTCAAGCAGAACTAACTCCTGGTATGTATATAACGGTATAGAACTTCTATTTTAATAGTGGTATTACAATTATATTAATTATAGAAATTTCATTTAAAGTTGAAAAGTTAGATCCACAAACTGCTAGTGTTGCATTACAAAGTTATTACAGTTAAAATGCATTTCTCATAATATTTGTAAATATTATGCGTGTGAATTAGCAATAACAAATTGTAAACATTTCCTCATCTACTGCTGTAATGCAGAAAGAGCTAAGAATGACATAATGAGAATTATTTAATAAAGCAAAATCCCTTTCCAAATAGAACAAATATTTTTATGTTTTTTGTAAATGACTTTAACCATTAAGCCAATTTGTAATATTCAGTAATATTCGTGCAACAGACATAATTGTATTTGCAAATCTGAGTTCATATAATAAATTTATTTATTCAGAAAGTAATTTAAAGATAAAATTAGTTCTTCTTAAAAGAGTAGAGTTAAATAGCAATTACTGCACATTTCTTTACCTCTTTTTGTGACATCTTTACATATTAACTTAATATAGATTTGGATTAGATTTATCAACTTTAAGAGGTTTGAACTGAGTTAAATTTAGTGAAATAAGTAAAATTCACAGTTTCTGTGACATAATTGAATTGCATGATTCGATAATAGATTCAACTATTTAAAACCCTGATAAATTCAGTTTTGAACTATTTTATAAGACTACATAAAATATTAACATGTTAATTTCCCTAATACTTCAGATATTTGTGAAGATTATTGTCCGATAATTCTTTAAAAAAATCACAGCAATTGAGTCAATTTAATCCAAGTAAAATTTAAGATTTTTTTGTTACTGAACTTAACCTATTTCTTTTATTGAGTTTTTCAAGGAAACTGTTAAAAATTGTAATTCAGATTTATTGTGATAAAATAAAAGCAAATACCAAAAGATTTATTAGATTATAATAATAATCAATCACTGATATTTCTTTACCATTTCTAGGAAATATTGCTCTAATGAGAAGAATAATTGACCAATGGCAATGTATAGTATTAATAGACCACAAAAATAATCTGTACACATAAATGGAAGTGTATTTCTAAGCAGAGATTTTGACTTACTTGCCCCCTCACTTCTCTGCACATAGCCTAAATACCATTTCTACAAGGTCTAGCTAAAGCAAAGAAAAACAAAAACTCAAAGTAAAAATTACTGGGTTTTTTTTGTGTTTATCGAATTCATTAAAACTGATTTTTTTTTAATGCACATGCACATAAACTTTATATTTAATGTTGACAAGTAATAGATTTCCACATAGCAAATTTTACTAACTTAATGCAACATTATTCAAAAACATTGCCAGAAATTTGTAAATTTGATGCAGATTTGTAGTTCTCATTCAAAACCGATTGATCGGAAGTATTGCCATTTGAATAGAAATTCAAAATGGCAATATTTCTATTTCACACATGTTGATGTGCATGAAATATCTATGTATCCATATATTATTAAAACAAAAACTTGGTTGGATCACTTATTAAATATCTTCAATAAGAAGCTCAAATCTAAACTGGTTGTTTAAGGCTGTTCTGTTTTGAATCAACAGGAATTACAAGTTACAAAAAGGACATATAATTTTACTCTAATAAAGTATCTTCAAATCATAAGATAGTGCAAGTGCATTATCTTGCATTGATTTAGGTTGATAGATTTTAAATAGGTATCTGTAATTAACTAAGCTTATTTAATGAGTTATGCCCATATTTTTAAAAAAAAGTTTTATTTCATTCTTAAAAGATTTACCTTTTTTTGCATCAAATTTAAACTGCTGCAAAGTATTTTAAAGTTTTAAAGTTTGCACAAAAGTCTAATGTTTGAAACACTAATTAGCACAGCATCACATAAACCAATGTTGCAATACGAAAAGGACTTGGGCAATCGCCACGTAGAAATCATCATTTTCTTCTCTTCTGCATCAGTATGCAATGTAAATGGTAAAAGTTAGGAAGAGCATTAAAACTCAAGAATTAATGGCCAGCAGGCTCCTTAAAACTTTAAACCAGTCCAATTAGATATATTGTTATATGTTTGCTAAATATAGCAATAAAATATCTTTGCTTTTGTGAGTTTCATAAATTATGAAGAGTAATCATTTTCAGAGGAATAATAATTTTGGAAAATGATCTGCAGATTAACCACCAAATGATTTACTACAAAGATTTACCAGAATTTGTTATGTAGTTTGCCTGTTATAGCTGTTACCATTTTTATTAAATATATTGGTTCTTGTTAGTGTCTTCTTTAATTTATAGTTGTTTACGTTCTTTTATATTTAATCTTAAAAGTAATTAAAATTTTAGTCAGCTGTTAAAATTCTATTTCAATGACACTTATAATTTAAAATGCAGACCTTTAAATCACATAATATGGACTTGAATATGGGAAAGTTGGAAAAGCAATAAAATAAAGGTCCCAAAGGATTTTCTAAACTGAGATGTACTGATTCCCAAATCAATACTACACTAAAAATACAATACGAAATACTAAACAGCAACAAATCAATTCAAGACCATAATACTGGAATCCACAGAGAATGCACAGATTACAAAGAATGAGAACATAACTCTTATCTTGTGTCCTTTAAATTGATATGAACTGAGACTAACAGGCTCTACACTCCATTAAAGTTTAGAATAATTTAATTCTTATCAAAAGGAATAGTAGACTAACAACCAAGAAGCATTTCTTGACTTTAAAACAAAACCTTATTCTGCCCTTATTTTCATTTCATGATAGCATTAATTACATAAATTATTCAATAAATAACTGCAAAATAATAGATTTTGCATCAAGATTTGCATTTGATGCAAAATCTACAATCAATAAGAAAATGCAATTATTGATTTAGAATTTTTTTATTTTTTAATAGTACAGTTCTTCAGTTGAAATTAATTTTCAACTGAACTTGACTACAATAAGAAAGCGAATTTATGTAAACTACAATATCATATTTGTGCAAACTAAAGTTTTGACTGCAAGACAGACAACAAAGACCAAATACCGACATAAATCCTAAAGTGACTGAACCAGCATTAATAAAGGATAAGGCTATTAACGTTTAAATCTTTTGCAGTTCTTAACTGCCCTTCGAGCAACAGCAACACATTATTCTTTATCTTCTATATGCTAATTATCTTTTTCACCCTTCAACCTTGCTATAAGGATGTGTAAACATCTATTTAGATATCACAATATGGCCAAAACTGACCACAGCTATTCATCTTATGATCTTAATTGTAACACAACATTTCTTTTCTCAACAATTTGAGGTTAGCAGTTGACATGAGTGCAAATTTGAATTACAAAAGCTTTAAAATATTCTGTATAATAAAAGAAAAATAAACAATATACATGTACAATATTGTACATGTATAGCCTAATTCTATGCTTCATAGCTAACAAGTAGTTTTAGCAAAAAAAATTATAAGTCCAGATCTACTCTATTTAATTACTTATTTTCTAACTTTGTGGGCTTTCTTGCGTGGAAAACATATGGGGTGACTATCAGTGTTTTAAACGATACTGAAAAAAAGTATCTCGATACCGTTATCGATACTCTTAAAAAAAGTAGTGATTTTACTTTCGTTACCGTTATCGATAATGTAAAAAAAAAGTAACTTCGATATTCACAGTTATCGATACCGATACTATTTCGATAAAATTTCGATATTTTTAAAATTTTAATTTATTCCAATTGAAATAAATTTGTACATTGCATTTTTTTCAAGCAATATTTTTATAAAATAATTATTTTATTTTGTACACTTGTCTGCAGATGTTTGCAAATACTTTAAAATATCGATAATTTATTGATATTTAAAATTTTAAATTTTTTTGATATCTAAAGAAATATTTTCTTTAATTATCGAAAAAATATCGAATTAATTCGATATCAATAATAAAAAAAAATATCGAAATAGTATTCCAATACTATTTCGTTATTTTTCAAAAAAAGTATCGATGATACTATCGACCGGTATCGATATCGAAGTATCGGTATCGTTTCGCGTTTAAAACACTGCTTATCTTAGTTAGTTAATTGCTGTGTTGCTCATATTTATTTCTGGTATTACTTCTTTATATTTCTCTAATAATAATTTTTAATAAATATAATGTAAGCAGATTTTGAATCTTGAACTAATGATAATTTAATGCTTCAAATTGTTTTTTGAAGGTCAAGTTGTAGATCAAAACGGTCACTAGGAGAAAAAAGTAATTGGGAATTTTTTAAAAAACAACGACAAGAAAAACTAACTCGACAAAAACTTCGACAATTGAATAAAGAACAACGATGCGAAAATTGTCTCCAATTGGAAAGTGAAATTCAAATAACAGCGTTTGATGTCAATGCTGTAAGTAATATTAAGTATTAACACTTTTTAAATTTATATTTTACTTTTGAATGTTTATAGGTTGAAGAACGAAGTTTTACAGATGATATAACCGAGTTTAAAAACTACAAAATAACCGAGTTTGTCATTTACGATTCGTTTCATCACATGTGTCAGTTGGACTGGGATCTAGTAGAGAAAGACCTTAAATGTTATCTCACAGGTTACGTTTCATCTTTAGATAGCAATGAATGTGAAATGGGTAAGATGAAATCTTAAATTGTTTAAATTGCAGCTTTAATATTTATTCTAATTTAGCTATTAAAAATATTGGTCCAATAACAGAATGGTGGCTTTCGTACGATGATGACGATGACGACGAAGCTACTATAGGAATTTCAACTGGTGGGAATAATTTAATTCCAATTTAATTTAGTTATAATTTTTCTAATTTAATTGTTGTTTTAGAATTTGGATATTATTTTTTGATGACTCCCAGCGATGAATATCGAGTTTATTATTTTCCATTAAAAGAAAAATCAGTTTTGACTAGTATCGTCATTAAATGCCTGGAAGAAAACGAAAATATGTCTTACAAAACTTTAATTGAAAGGATTGAGGTATGTCTGATTTATAAGTAATTTTATATCTTTAATACTTAAACAGATGTGTTTAAGATTAATTTTCTATCTGTTCTAATAAGTATTAATATTATTTCCTATAGATGCACATGGACTTAATTTAAAATGCAATTTAGAATGCAACTAGTGATATACAGATGTTTCATTAGATTTTAAGATTATCTTCTGAAAACATCTATTACTTGTAGCTATTGTTTCTTGTGGTAAAGTTTCTGATCAGTATAGCATACTGAAAATCTGAAAATGATTTGGTAAAGTCTAGTAAAAAGATATATGGCTTCTTTCTACTCTTTTATCCATTTAGGTACTTTAAAGTTTTTTTTTATTTTGGTTGTGCTAGTGGTTTGTCCTTAATTGCCATTTCTGCACTTGATCGTAAAAAATCGGTTTGTATATTCTTCAGATTGAGTGAAATTTGGATGTATTTCTTGCATATTTGTGTTTTATTTTAAGTTGTTAATCGATCTTTTGTGATTATTGTAGCCACTGGTGATCTTAAGCATTTTACCATTATTGCCAAATCAAATTTGATTTATGTAAAAACGAGTTGTTAAAAATTTATTTCTAAATATATTAAAACTATCAATATTGCAGGCCAAAACTCCATTACCAGATTACGAAGATGATATTGAGCTAACAGAAGGTGCACTACATCGACATGCTGAATTTATCTTAGATCAAATTGCCAGTTATGACGATTCTGCAGATGACTTTGATCCACTATTTATGAGGAGCAAATGCATTCAGGATTTAAAGGAGTTATCGGGAAAAGTGCTGCTTTCAAGACGAAAAAAGTATGAATATTTTAGCTGAAATGTAAAATTACAGAAATATTAATATTTTATTTTTTCAGATTTTCTTCGGATTCAAAAGCGATCGATAGTGATAATTTTTATCAAAGAAAAAATCAGGTTGAATTTTGGAAGCATTCAAGGTAATGATAAAATAGACTTATGTTCTATTGTTAATTGAATGAATTTTGATTTTTAATTTTGGGCAAAAGGAAAAAGCCTATGTTAAAGTCAGTAAACACACGACTTGTTAATCGAATATTCAGTTCTATATTCGAAGGCTATATTGAAAGCGTGGTAACATTGCAATGGGATATATTAGCATAATTTTAAATACAGTACACTGATATTTTATTTAGGATTCAGCGTCTCATGAAAATAGCGATAATGAAAGTCTTTCGGATGATGACAATCTACATTTTGAAGATTTTGATCATCAGGAAAATGATTTGGTAATTTTATATATTTTTTATTTAAATAATCTAAGTATTTATAACTGGTGTGCTTTGATTTGCAGGTTGTGGATTATGGAGATAATAAATGTCATGTAGATTTTTGTAAGGAAATTACTTGCAAGGATGGTACAATGTTTTTCCAAGATGTAGAAGTTAATGGCAAATTAGTAGGTGTTTTATTCATATTGAATTTTAAAATTTATATTGAATTTGCAATTTCAGTACGAAATTGGAGATTGTGTTTTTATCTCTTTGGATTCAGGCAAAACTATGCACTTGGTCAGAATTGCGTTAATAACATTTAATGAAGCAAAACAGTTTGGACGTTTTCATGGAATTTTGTTAATGTATTTTAAACTTATAATTTTAATTAAACTGTATTAACTTTATTTTTAAATAGACCGGGAAGTGAAACAATATTAGGAAAAGCAGCGAGCGAAAATGAATATTTCCTTACAAATCGGTGTCGTTATTTTAGTTTTTCTAAAATTATTTGCAAAAGTGATGTGAGTAAGAATTGATTATTTTAAACTTTTAGTGTTTATTTTCAGACTCCTGTCTGAAGATAGAAATTAGCTTCAGACATGTGTCTGAAAATAGCAGCTCCTGTATAGAGCATCTACATAAAGAAAAACTGATTTTCTTTTTCTAATTATTATTTCTCATATTTCCAAGAAATTTCATGGTATTAACCCCAAAATTATAGAACAATAAATAAAAATAAAAATTTGGACTGATTCTATGATACAATCTAAGAAATTGTCTTAAAATATACACTAATTTGCAATCTAATGAATCCATCATAGGATGTCAGAATTTTGATTTTAATTGTTGTTTTATTTAGTAATAACACTATAACTTTCTCATATTTCTATGAAAACTTCACTGAAATATGATGAAATATCAATTGGGAATAAATCAATTTTTTGTTTGTCAAAATTTTAATTGGCTTTGTGACTGAATATAGCCTGTTCTATATAGAGGTTGACATTTTCAGACTTGTGTCAGAAAGTATCTTGAGCAATTTTTAAAATATAATTTCTCAAATTTAATTTTTCTTTTATTTTCACACAACGCTGTTTTAGATAATATTCAAACCACAGTTGGTCAGTGACTGGAATATGGTGGGAGGAAAAGATTTAGAAGAGCAGCTAATAAATGCTGAAGGTCGACGATTATTTTATTCAAAATTTTATTTTCAAAATATGTGCCGCTTTGTGGATATTCCTGAACATTTTATTGAGTTTAACGCAACTGTATGTCCAAACAGTTTAATATCGGAGAGAAAGAATGTAATTTTTTTAAACATGACATTTATGTAATGCTGGTTTATTGATAAATATTTTTTGCCTCTAGGAAGATATTTCACTTGGAGGTTGTCAGTTTAGCGAGACTGGTGGTTTGTGTGACATAAAATCAGTCGACTGGCAAAATACGAATTATGGAATTGGGAATGCTGTCTTTTTATTACCAAATGCATTCCGATTTGATGCTGTTTTGCCATCAACTCAAAAGGAAAAACCGATTAGTGTTGATAAAGATGTTTATACAGAATATTATAGAAAAGAACAAGTTAAAATAATCTCTCAATCACCGTATAGAATTGGAATCATTAAAGAAATTTATGCTCAAAGTTTAAACATTTCACATCCGGATGAAGTCAAATTGCGAATTCAAAAGTTTTATCGGCCAGAGAATACCCACCTTGGAGCAAAAGCTAGCTACGAAGCTGATTATAATTTATTATATTGGAGTGATGAAGGTTTGCATTTTTAAATAACTCGCTAATATGAATTTAACATTTTTATTTTTTAGAGGTTGTAGTACCACTGTTTTATATTGTTGGAAAATGTAAAGTAATCTATTCACAAACAAGGCATTTACCAGACTTCAGTTACGAACGGCAAATTTTCTACTTCAATGAGACTTACGATGCTGCGACACAATCCTTTAGTTCTAACGAAAATTATTACTTCAGCATTCCCGTTCAGGAAATCGATGAAGAACCTGAAGCTGTAACACCGTTAAAAACAATGGATGTGTTTTGTGGTTGTGGCGGTTTATCAGAAGGCCTTCAACAGTCCGGAATAAGCAAAACCTATTGGGCAATTGACAATGATAAATATGCGGCACAGGCGTTTAAGAAAAATCATCCGGATTGTAATATTTATAAGTGTGATGCTAATTCTTTCTTGTGCAGAGTAATGGATGAAAAACAAAATGAAAATCTGCCAAAAAAGGGTGATGTTGAACTGCTTTGTGGTGGCCCACCCTGTCAAGGGTTTAGTGGACTGAACAAATTCAGAGACACGAGTCATTCAAAAATGAAAAAGTCTCTAATTACAACACAACTCAGTCTATGCGATTGGTACAGACCACGGTTTTTCCTTCTAGAAAATGTTTATTACTTCATGTATTGCGACAAAAATATGATTTTGAAATCAACTTTAAGATGCTTGCTCGCAATGGGATATCAGTGCACGTTTGGCGTGTTGGCAGCTGGAAATTATGGTGTACCACAAAGTCGCAAGCGGTAAGCAGCATTTCTTTTTAAATATCTTTAATTTTAGTGTTAATATTGTGGGCTTGAAGTGAGTCAAATTTTTTCTTTTAAATAGTGTATTCCTGTTAGCTGCTGCTCCAGGTGAACGTTTACCACAGTTTCCT
Source organism: Henia vesuviana (assembly GCA_034696185.1). Lineage (NCBI taxonomy): Eukaryota > Metazoa > Arthropoda > Chilopoda > Geophilomorpha > Dignathodontidae > Henia > Henia vesuviana. The sequence continues at coordinate 16,714 of JAQFZU010000156.1, read as the reverse complement.
GCTGCAACTCATGTCTCTCAAAATAAGTTACCAATATCAGTTACTATTTGTGGAATGAAACTCTTTAGAAATAGTAATTGTTGTCGATCTGCTCCATATCGCAGTGTCAAAGTTGGAGATGCTATACGGGATTTAGAACAGTTTTATGACGGAAGTTCACAAGAAGTTTACAATTACAAGTGTTATTCTCAATCACATTACCAGAGAATGGTATTTTAACTGGAAAAATAAATTAATAAAAGATTAATAATTTAAAAAAAATCAATTTAGGCTCGTGCAAAAATTGAAGAGGGCCATTTATACGATCACTCATGTAATTACATGAATCCTTTAATGGAAAAAAGAATTTCTTTAATTCCTAAAGTGTTTGGTGCAGACTGGCGTGATTTGCCTAATATCGAATTAACTTTGAGGAATGGAGTGAGAACAAAGAAATTGTAATGAAATACAATTTATAATTTTATATGTTTTTACCTCAATTTCTTTTTTAATTCTAAGGCAATATCCTTATGAAGATTACAGAAATGGATATTCTAAAACTGGTGTGTGTCCTTGTGCAGAGGGTAGAAGAGAAGGAATCGTTTGCAGTGTTTACAGGCAAACAAACACACTCATTGCCTGGTGGATGGTGCATACTGCCAATGCAAATAATCAGTGGAATGGTGTTTATGGGCGGTTACATTACAATGATGTTTTTCCTGTGACTATCACGAGCATTAAACCTAGTGGAAAAATTGTAAGTAAAATAGAAATATTTTAGAAAATAATATTTTTTTTAAATTCTATGTTGAATGCCAAAGGATATAACCAATGATATCAGATGTATAGATATAGATATCTAATATCGTTATAGATATAGAAGTTAATGTATCATTTATTTAGTAAATCCAAGCCCACACTTAGAAATATTGGTGTAATTAGTGTCCCAAATTATGTAATGGAATTTGGTGTAAATTTTCACTAATTTAGCAGACATTAATGATTGCTTACACAAAAAGAGTCTACTGAAAGTCGAAAGTGAAATTCATATTTATCGAAAGTGAAATTCATATTTATCAAAAAGTTAATATAATTTATCATTCATCTTGAAAATTAATACAAATAAACTAATTCTGGCAGCAGAATTATATTATTCATAATGTTTATATTTTTTACAATTAAATTATTTGAAGAACTTTTTCATATTTTCTTAAAGAGTACTAGAATCTGATGATTTTCTTTTACAATTTAGGGTAGGATTATTCATCCCGCACAAGATAGGATTTTAAGCACGCGAGAATGTGCTCGATCTCAAGGTTTTCCAGACTCGTATAGATTTATTGGCCCTATTTCAGAAAAACAAAAACAAGTAATTAATTTAACTCAGTTAAAGTTTGATTAAAATTTTTGTGACCATGGTCACAGGATCTAATCTTACCTCAGAAATAATTGACATACTGAATACAAATTCTTCTTATTGCAGATTGGAAATGCTGTACCTCCAATACTGGCATGTGTAATAGGTTGTGAAATAAAAAAGTCAATTTTAAATGGTTAAATTTAGAAGTTAAAGGCATAGCTATAATGAATAAGTCATTTCATTAAAAGGAGTATTCACATTGGCTTTAAAATTGTGTATTTTTGTGTAAAATATTTCATCACATATGTAAAAATTTTAATTTCAAAAAATGATTTAAAATCTAATTAAAACATTTGTTCTAATAAAATTAATAGATTTTTTTCCTTATAAAGAAATTATAATACACAATAGATACTACAAAATCTTTCTGGTTGGCAATAACGTTTAAAGCTAATGGAAAAGTATCTGCAAATTTATTTTCTCTTAGCTAAACACTGTTGACGTAGGTTGCTTCAGCAGCTACTATGGCTCAATACTTGTTACTTCTGCACGTTGTGTTTGGAACTTTTCTTTGCTATAGATTAACCCCGACGTGGATTTCCCATTCGTTTCCTTACTTAAAAGTCTTCGATGGCGTCGATTGATAATCGTCTGCTTCTAAACCGCTTTGGCCTCAGTCATCTGTGAACCATGTGGCGCACCATAGTTCGGATCCCCGCAAACTTTTCCGTAAGTATTCATTCTTTTCAGTTGGATCCTGAACAGCTTCTTTTTATATTTATTTGAAATAAATCGATTTCATATTTTAAACTAAACTATTGCATTTGAATTTATTCTTTAAGTTTAAAATCATAACAGTTAATATAAGATGTTGTCTACATGGTGCAAAAGTAGAATGTGGGATGACGATAAGGTGGAACCAGTGACATTATTGCCCAAACTCCCAGTAAATTCCTAGAAATTGGTAACAAAAATTGAAAATTCCCCCAATTTAAATCCAATTAATAACTTTTATTAATGTTACAAATATTGAGAGTTAATAACAAATGAACTGAACTATTATACGAAATAATTTCCAAAATAAACAAACAATATAAACACTATCCCCAAGGGGGAAATATTCACACCAACGCCACCCCCAATTAACCAGCGCTGATTAATTGGCAATGCCGAAATTACGGCAATTGAATATCAACACACTAAATCAGGGCCCAATATTCGATTAATTAATTAATAAACAAATTACGATTAATTGTTAACTTTTAATACAATAACATTACGAACTTCAAGGGTGATCAAGCCTTAAAGTCCCCTAAATCTGTATAATTAAACTATAAGTGGAATCTCACTATTAACTAAGTGTAAGGTGCGCCATGTTATCACTTCCCACAGGTTGTTAACCCCTTTTGACCTTTGACTGAAACCCTTGTTTGACCTTAATGCCAAACACATGTATAATTTGTATTAAAGTTTAGTTTTTAACCATCCAACATGGAGATCAGTTGTGCCTTTCTTCCTCTCTTGGTTCCTTACATGGCGCAGTCGAAAAAACCCACAAAAACCACACTGTAATTAGGGACTAAAAGGTAGGAAAATCTACTGACCGTCATTCGTGATCATTCGCCGCGAAAATGCATCATTTCGCCGCCTGAGACCTTGTGTTTCGCTCGACCATGCGGCTCGACGCCTAACTGAACGTTTACGCCACCAAAAATGCTTTGTTTCGCCGCCCGAGACATCGCGTTTCGCCCGCCTATCACTGTGCGCCCGACCACACGCTTCTGCCGCCCGATCGCGTCGTTTTGCCGCCCGAAACGACATACTCACCTGTCCACGCGGTTTGACGCCCGATCACGTGTTTCTGCCGCCCATTTGCGTCGTTTTGCCGCCCGAAACGACACATTTGCCCGTCCACGCGGTTCGACGCCCGACCACGTGTTTCTGCCGCCTGTCTACATCGTTTTGCCGCCCGCAACGACAAATTCGGTTGTCCATGCGGTTCGACGCCCAACCACGTGTTTCTGCCGCCCGATTGCATCGTTTTGCCGCCCGGAACATCACATTTTGCTCGATCATTGTTCGCTGCCCGACCACGTGTTTTTGCTGCCAAAATTCGATTGTTTGCAACTGCATTTTTTCGGTTAAGTATGAACTTTTATTTTTCGTTGTCTGCCATACCGTGCACGTGATTTTTGACGTAAATCGCCGCTGAATTTGCCTTGTGACCAGGCCTGTTTTGTTTCCGACACTAACTTTTGCTAACCACGTGATTTTAAACTCAAGAAAAAGAAAAAAAAATCCTCAACATGACGTCTGTGAGTGATAGCGTATATTTGCTATCACTGCAAAAGCAATGGCCGCCGCCTTATCTAAAAATCAGCTCGTTGCCGAGGCAGATTTTCGACTGTTGCCAACCGCAGGCAACAAAAATGTCATTGCAGCGTATATTGTCGCAGATAATAAAAATCGCACCGATTCCAACACTCTTGATTGGTTTAAATCAAAACGAACAGTCAAGTCGCAGCTGACTTCACCGTCACAGCCGTTTGATTTTGCGGCACTGTTGGATGCTCTACATAAACGTGACCCTATCCAGGTCCAAGTCATGTCAACGAACGACGCTGTGAGTGCCATTCCTAAATTTTCAGGTGATATAAAAGACAACGTTAACCACTGGATCTGCAGCGTTGAACGAGTTTCACAGCAGGCGAAATGGACGCCGGAACTTATGGTTATCAACGCCACAGCACGCCTTACTTCCACGGCACTTAATTGGAGCAAATTCGAAGGCATAAAACACGACGCATGGCCAGAATGGAAACATGAGCTCGAATCTTGTTTTAAAGCCAGGATGAGCTTCACTGAATTTGCCGCTTATACGTCGGCACGAAAACTCTTACCGACCGAGATTTTGACGTCCTATATATATGAAAAGAATGCCATGCTAGAGAAGTCCCCCTACCCGTTGGAAGAGAGGGACCGAGTCATGATGATTCTGCAGGAAATTCCGGACAAACATTGTGCTTTCACGCTTGCAACCCCAGCTTGCTCTACCGTCAACGAACTCATTGACCGTGCGTAGACTGTCGACAAACTCCGTACAGTACAAGATAGAGATTCTAACGCTTCGAAATAAGATTCTTCGCCTCGCAATGACTCGAAACGCAGAGATCATAACCCACACAGTAACCAGAGTACGCCTGCTTACAATCCTCATAAGGACGATCCGAAAGACATGGTTTGCTATCGATGCCAACAGAAAAGACACGTTTCCTTCAATTGCTCGCTGCTGCCGCCGAGTGGGAAAAAGCCACTCCAGATGACACCAGCAGCGACAACTTCGTCAAATGCACGCTCAACTACACCATCTGCAGGCAGGCCAACTCCAGTCACAAGACAGACTCCCAGGAATGCCGCCTCAACATTGTCAGTTAATTGTATTGCCTCTACGCCATCGCCAGGACTCTCGCTCATTCCTGTCACCATTGCTGGTGAAATCATTGTTGACGCACTTCCTGATTCTGGGTCTTTCATCACAATAATGCGGAAATCGCTTGTACCCAAGGAAGCCACAATATACTTTTGGCAATGCAGTGACTTTCGTGTTGCAGGAGGAACTGTCAGGCCATCCGGCTGGTTCAGCTCACGTATCCAAGTGGGCACAATCGATCACAGCATGCCGCAAATCGCCATTGCCGATCCACTCCCGGTTGCAATGCTACTAGGCAGAGACTGGCAACATCAGGTTAATGCCACAATTGTGCATGGCCCAAATGGATCTGTTTGCATCATGACGCCAACAGTTATGGAAGAGTTCCAATGCGTCATGAAACCATCCAGCGTCATTGGATGTCTTGTGCAATCACACTTTTGCACGGTTCCACTATTTGAACCCGATCAACCAAAAGTGCCACCAACAGTCGCACTTGTAGACGTATTGTCATCCGACGCAATAGACAATGACGTCGTATCATCAGCTGATGACATCAGCTTTTCACAAACTCAAGACGATAGTGACATTGAGAATGTTGACACCACAGTGAAACAAACCTCGGCTATCGAAAAACTATGCACCGAGTTCGATGACATTTTTGTTTTACCTGGTGCCGAAATTGGACTTTTTCCAGATTTTGAGATGGAGATTGTCACCACCCACGATAAACCAATCAAATGCAAGCCATATCGTGTTACCGAGCCAGATCGCCAGTTCATGAGAGAACAAGTTGAACAATGGCTTGAGGTAGGCATTTGTCGACGTTCAAAGTGCCCTTATGCCGCACCATGTTTTGTTGTAAACAGCGCAAATCATGAAACCACACCTCGACGTCTGGTTATTGATTACGCCCGTACGATCAATCCCATCACTGTGAAAGATCCTTTCACGATTGACAACATGTATGACATGGTACAGAAAATGGCTGGCCATCGTTATAAATCGCTTATGGACATTCGTCGTGCTTTTTACAACATACGAGTCAGAGAAGAAGATATTGCCAAAGCTGCAGCAATAACTCCTGATGATCACATTGAATTCCAGCATGGAACACATTGAATTGCTGTTTTTGGCCAGGAATTCATTAGGTATTTGTTTTCTTGGGTTTCTGAATATATGATGGAGTTGTTTTCAGGTTTTACAAAAAGTCCACAAAACTTGTAGCAAATAAATGGGTTTTTGCCTGTAATTATTAATTTCGTAATTAAGTTTAATCAATTTTGTTTGCTGTGTAATAAATTTGTTACCTTATCATTTGTTCGTGTATATATTTTGTGTTGTTATTTTCTTGTGGGAATCCATTGATATTTTGCAATTCGCTTGTATGTTTAATTGCTTTTGTTGCATTTGTAATTGTTTAAGAAAAATTAAAATGAAAAACACACTACACACCAGAGGGAGGAATAGTTTGGAAATTAGAAATTAATTTAAAAACCTTCTAAATTTTTCTGTAGATGGCATTAAACATTTGTTACCATCATAGTAACCAGCAAATTGCAAATGGCACCGAATTTGCATTTGCTCACTTCGTTGACTTATTCAATGCCTCTCGCATTCCAGGAGAGGCCTGTGAGCCTCTACTGATGCCTATAACCTGGTCTGAGCACCTAACTTGAATTTGCAACCAACCAGGTGTGCCTACATTGCTTCAGCTACAATTGTATAGAAGGTATTTGGCGAACTGGTGACTTTCTTTTATAGGTATAGATAGATAATGGACTCAATTATTTATAAATGGACAACAACCTTTATTCTTATCAAGTACAAAGAATAATAATGAAAACAACTTAATTACAAATAGTTACCTCGAAATTTGATTGATGACGTGTCAATTCAAATAGGCGTGGTCGGACATCAATGAAAAGTGAAATAAATCACTTGAAATAATCGCCTAAACTTTACTACATTATGAAAAACACAACAAAATGTTACAAGGCAGGAGACTGCCTTTATTATTATTGTTAGTACATAACACCCCTCTCCCTCATTTGTTTTTCACTTTTTTAAGGAGAGTTAGGAACAAAATCCTTAAAACCAGCTGAACCAAGTTTGCTGAAAACGATAGTTGATTGGCAACTTGGTACCAAGTTTACGTTAAGTCCCTAATATAATTAATGAATCAAACAAACAACAGGAGCAGGACTTGCCGGTGGACCATCGGGATACACGATATACGAGTAGTTGAACTCGCACTCCACTGGCAGAAGTTCTCCACGTGCAAATTTCTTCTGGTTTTCTACGATCTTTCTGTAATCGTGGTTTAATTGATGCTTGAACACTTTGGTTATTTTGACATTCCCTGGTAACCGTGTGGTGCTGTCATTGCAAGATTATCTTTTGCAGGTTGATCTATATCATATTGCCCATCAGCAGTTTTGGCATCATAGTTGGCAGAGTCACAGGCCTCCTTGTTGTTGTCTGATGCTACAAGTTCCTCCAACTCTTCCTTTATTGATGGAGATGGTGAGGGTGGAGAAAGCAGCACTTCCCGTGCTCTGGATGTTGATATATGTGCAAGGCGAGTGTGTATGAGGCGAGTTAGCTTTGCCATGGTTGGTTCAAAGTTCTGTGATGAACGGGTTGATGCTGTTGGGTTCTTACAGATCAATGATGCTCGACCTAGTGGTGATTATGATCGGAAGCGGTAACTATCCAAACTCAGCGACTGATTGTTGCTCGGGTGTGTTCCATGAAATGGAAACTCAGGTGACTGTGTCTTCTGCAGTGGCGAACTGACAGGATCTGAAAAAAACTAATATATGAGTTGTTTACTTTTTAGCAATTTGGTCTAGTTGGTGTTGGTGAATTGGCATAGTTTGCCTCGGATTCAACAAGCAACGAAAGTGCTCTGTTGAAATTGTTAAGTCTCCAAGCGTCTCTTGTACAATTCGTTTGGCTTCTCGGCAAAGCTGGAATAACTCTGCAATGAAAACATAGTAAGTCGTTCGGGTGATAATGCCACATCTCATATCATTGATGGTTGGGCCAATGTGCTCACGTACACCCATGGACACAAAAAACTTTTCTTTTCTAATTGCCTGCAGCAGTAAAATAAGCATTTTCAACTGTTCTCACTAGAGGGTACAAACAACAAGTTCAATTATACAATTTCATAATATTTCAGTTTTCATGACATAGTGTAAGATAATGTGTCATCATCACTTGAATCTTCCTCTAGTGAGAAGAGTAGAAAATGCTCATTTTACTGCTGTAGGCAATTAGAAAAGATAAGTTTTTGTGTCCATGCGTGTACATTGGCAACAAGAGCAGATGGAAAAATGGGGCAGGAGTGTCTAATTTGGCAAGAATTTTCTGCTGGAGAGCTTCCTGGAATTTCAATTGGAAACACGCATAAATCGTTGCTAAACTTGGAGTTTCATTAGATGATGTCAGGCTTGAAAGGGAGACATACTCTGGCAGCATGTCTTCCTTTCAGTGCATATTAGCTTGCACATTTCTTGAGTCTGGTGACAACTCTGCTACTTGCGTGGCATTCTGAAATAAGTGGTAAACTCAGTAATTAGAGGTGAGCAATATATAGAGAGAGTAAGGTTTGTGAAATGATTAAGAGTAAGGATTTGCCTTTCTGGATTTAGAACGTTGAAACGTTTTAAATCCAGAAAGGCAAATCCTTCCTTGTCCCCTTCTTTGAGATGATGTCGGTTGTTTTCATGAGGTTGGCATGCAATCGCAATGGCACAATGTTAAAGCCAGTGGTGGTTGCCGAGATGATAAATTGATAATTGCCAGGTGGTAACTCTTCAATCTGTGAAGATTGGGTTAGGGGTATCAAATAGTTATTAAACAGGAAAATTGAAAAGATTTTACCCTTTATTGCATTTGTCATGTGAATCAGTGTTTGACTGCTCGAGTTAGTAATTGCTCCCAAACATTAGAAAAAAATGTATCTTTCCTCTCATTGTTAATTTCCATGTGTTAATTTTACAAAAAAAGTTATGACGTTGGCCATGTCAAATTCTAAGGGTTGTTGACCCTACAGCAATTTTGTGGTTTCGCTTGTCAACACAGTCATTAAGTAGTGATGGATGACCTCTCAACTTTGCCCTTCACGATTTGCAATTTTGCCACTAGTCGGTGTTGAACAATTGGACTTACAAGGAGGTATTATGGATTTGAGTCACTCCAATTGCTACGAATTTACACAAATAGTTATATTATTGAAAAAATGCATTGATGGACTATAAGTTTAACTATATAAAATATATTTTTATGAGTTGCTAATTTTAATTTTCACTGTGTTATGTAGCCAATAATGTAATTATTTGTTTAAATTCAAAGCAATTGGCGGGACTCAAGTCCATAGTACTTTCTTGTTAGTGTAAACTTTCCAATTGTTTCAGTGGTTTGTGCTAATGGATTATTTGCCGCATTGGAAATGCATCACATCAAAATAATGTATTTTGATTGGTGGAACAGATTTAGGGGGGTGGCAACATTTCCATGCCTTAGCCTTCATGTGCCTCCCCCCCCCCCCCCGTTAGTACATAATCAAGCGGCTTATTGGTGGTGGAACCAATAGGGCCTCTGGTAATCTTTTCCTTCTTTCCTAATTTTTCCTTTTTCCTTTTTCTTGCTAATGATGGGTTCTGGAGTCTTGGTTGTTCTTTTTCATTTGGTTTTTATTTGGTTTGTCTTTTTACTGTTTTGTTTCATTTTGGTTTTGCCGTGGTGTCTTCTTGCTGCACAGCATTGCTGGGTTTTTTCTGGTTCTCATCTCAGCACTTAATTATGATTAAAAATAGATTATGTTAAAATGTGGAATGTGTTAAGCTTAAGTTTCTGCTAGACTGCATGTGGCTGTAGTTGCTGCTGGCGAGCTAATGCAAAATACTACCACCCCAGACAGGCTAAAATTATTGTTATTTTGACCATGTATACACGTTCTTAACGGTTGCATTGTTTAAAGCATGAAAGTAGATATAAAGGCTATAAATACCACTTCTTTCCACCATGTTGACTGGGAGATTATTATACGGTGACTCAATGTTCCACCCAACCATTTGCTTCTAACATAGACAGGTTCATGCAGAATTTCTGCTTTTATCAGGTTGTGACCATTCGTTCTGCCCCTGCTTGGATACGGTTTCCAGGCAGCTGTATCGTGGATGGTACATGTGAATTAATTGAGACGGACGCAAGATTTATAGGTTGCCGAGCCTTTATTATCAGCCGCAACCCGTAATCACTGCCATGCTTTCAATGCTTCCTAGGTTTGCCCACCTCGTACTGGTATCTATACCGATACGAAACCATATTATCTATAACACACTAAATGACTACTTGGGGTAGCCGCACGTGCCTCTCAGTCCCCGCACAATGTTCTCCACGACCATTGCATGGCCACCTGAGCAACCTTTCTTATCTCTCACCTAGACCACCAATATGAAGCCATATTATCTTAGCACACTAAATAGCTATGTGGGGTAGCCATACGTATCTCCCAGCCCTCACACAACATTCCCCACGCCCACCAGACAGCCACCCGAGCAACCCTGCTTATCTCTCTCTCTATGACCAAGTCTTACCCCTGTCCGATCACTCGGATGGGGGATTAGTGACTGTCTTTGTTATTGGGGTTGTACCCTCTAAGGTGGTGCAGTGGACATGCCTTGGGGTCACCTGACCGAGATCCATGTTGCCCTCTAGTGACTGATTGGTCACAAGGTTTACAGGTCTCTCCCTAAACCTAATTGGTTTTGTGTCAGAATCGAATGTTCTGCCATTGGGTGACATCCAGCAATGTCACTAAAAAGATGTTTATAATTTTTAACTAAGTAACATAGTTGTCCTATGTTATGAAACCTAAGTTTGCATTTTGATAGAAGGTTGATAATCATAATTTGAAGAAGATTTCTCTTTTTATTTAGAGATTAACAATGCTTACCATCTCTTAACCAATGCTTCTGCCAACTCTTGAGCTGATGATGGTCTTGAAATGAAATGAAATGTTTTGGATGGGAATTCAATGTCAAACCACTTCTGTTTTAGGAATGACATAGCTACACCATTTCTTTCTATCCAATCAAAGCCCAGTAATAGATATGGTATGGGTGAAGGCATGATGTGAAACGTATCTGAAGAATTGTTAATCGCCAGTGTCTTGAGCGAGGCCAAACAAATCGTTGTCAAATGGGCATCGATCAACTCGGATAGTGCAATGCCATTGGACGCAATGATTAAAAACAGTAAATTATTAGCAAAAAGAACATTGAGAGACAGTAAAGTTTTACTAAAAGGATCCAAATTACACAAGAATTTAAAAGATTTAGTCGAAAAGATAATTTTCGGGGTTCAAACTGAAATTGATGGCAATGCAGAGATACTGAAAAAAAATGAAAAAAGTATTTTCTAGCAGATAAATCGAGTTACGGTTGATTTATTGAAAAAAACATGAGATGCATTGAGAAACGATACATTAATAGACGAAACAAAACCGAAATTGAAGCTGAAATTAAATCCCGGGAAAAACAAATAAATGAAAACAAACTCAAAAAAGGACAAACCTTCACATTGCTATCAAAATTAGCCTAATCGGTGCAGTTGAGCGAAATCCCCAGTTTCCAAATTGGAAGTTCTGCGGATACTCCACAACCAAAATTAGAAGAGAATTGTTATCCACTCAACACACCCCAATCATTAGCACAATGGGTCATTGAATCGTTGAAGAGTAGTACCAAATCCGAAAACGACGATTTGCTGAATTTGTTGGATGCTACAATTACCGCTTTGAATGACGAAAAGCACAAGATTCAGATGAAACTAAAAGATACACTCGGCGAAAAAATGAAAAACGAATCAACCGAGAACCCTGGCCCAAAACATAAGATTAGTTTTTCATCATTAAAACCGTTATTAGACAGCAAAGCTATAAGTTCTGATATATTCGAAGCAGTTTTGGACTTAGTTACAAACACTAATTAAAAAGTAGGGTTAAGAACCGAAGAATCGGAAAATTCGGTCACAAATGAGGTAGCCACGACTTCTACTGTCAACGAAGGAACTAAATTGAAACCAATTTTTGAAGGCAAAGAAATAGGTTTGGATGAAAACGAATTGGAATTAGGTTTATCAGCAATTTCTCTTAAATATCCCGACCTGATCGGAACGAAAAAACACGAACTCGAATCCAGGAATTCATTCAGAAATCTCTTAGCACCCGATTTGAGTATGTTACCGATCATCCAAAATGATCCTAATGATTCGAGTGACTCGAGTAAATCAGTGGACAAGATAAAATATCTTATTAGGAGAGCGGCAACTTTGCAGAAAAGCAGTACGAAAGAAAAAGTGATATCGTCTTCAGATGGTGATACAATTGATAATATAGAAGAATCGTTGTCATCTGAGGTTTTGGGATCGCCGGAATTGATCGAGTCGCAATTGCTACCACAGAAAACTGTTAAAAATGCGGAAATTGCGGGTCCCAGTTCGAGGATCACCGTTAAGTCGAATGGGGTTTTGGCGCAGAGGAATAAGGAATCGAGGATTCAAAATCACCATAATAAGATCACGGAAAAGAGTGACGTGGTATTGGAACCAGTCGGCCTTGCTGAGATTGGTAGGAGTGAGAAAAGAACAATTTTTGATTGACAAGCCGACAAATTCTTTGGGTGGAGCTGAGAGTTTGGAATTGAGCAAAATTGAAGAGTTAGTGCCCAACGAAAACTCTGGACAGATTTTTGATGATTCCAAAAACGAAGAAGAAACTGTTGTTAGCATTATTGAAGCTGATATTGAAAATTGTCCTCAAATCCCTGAGAAATATTCCGATGTCTGAAAGAGCTAAAATTGGATAGAAAAAAATTGTAAAAACAAAAAACATTATGAGTTATTTTTTAATTAATAAACAGTTTCACATTTCTTTGTCTAGAAATTTTTGCTAGTTATTATACTCACAAATTATTAAAAGATGGAAAGGAGGGGGGAGGAGAGATAAGGTGTCTCTGATGCTTGTAAGGGTTATCTTGTGGCGCTCTAACTTGTTAACCTGTAATTAGGTGACGGCCTGCTCGGTTAAGAAACAGGTGGCAAATGCAAATCAAATTTGTATAATGTATGTGGTATAAGTGGGATGTTACTCGAGCAATTAAATAACGGGTTTTGGTAAAATTAACGACTAACGTTTAATAATCCAAACAGGATAAGGAACTGGGTTGTCGATTGACACAAACTGGGTTGTCGATTGATGAAATCTACAGCGAATAATATGCTCAACAGTTTTATCATAAAGGTTTGGTTTCTCTCAAGTATTTTCCCAGGCTGGCTGGTGTTGTTTGGTCAGGGTCGTTCTTGGCATGAGCGCGAGTGGCTGCTGCGACGAGTCTGATGCCATACCCATTGTGGTTGTCGAGGGGGTTTTTTCAAGTGGTTTCGCGCAAACTTTGTGGCCTCTGGCTTCGGTCACTCCTTGCAGTATCATTTACTTTTGGCATAGGCTTGATCATTGTGGGGCTCTTTGAGATCTCTGTGAAGTTGTTGTGGCTTTGGTTTTGGAATTAGTTGTTTTGGTAAATTTCCCCAGCTTAACCTCATCAACTCAGACCTGGTGGTGGCTGTTGGCATAACCACATAGAAAATGGGGCTCTTTTTGTCTCTGCTTCCAGGGTTACTGGCCAAAAGCAATAGAACAAAGGGAGGAGAGAAAACAGGGTGAAAGGTTACAATGACGCACACCCAAAAGAAAGGCGAAAAAGGAGGTCACATGATGAGTCATGACCTCGGGTTGCCAGATGCAATGGCAGATCACCACAGTCTGATATTGGCTTATTTCTGCTTTAAATGTCAATACCAGAGATTAAACTTTCTTCGAAATTCGATATTGTGTAGATCTCAAACATGCAAGAATAATCATCCCATAGGAGGAACAGCAGCTTTAATATTCTTCCAAAGGAATGGTATGATCCTCTTCCAGGCCAAGAAATGAAATCTGCATCTATGGTAACTACGGTATGTTATCGAAAAATTAGAGTGACCGGGTCGTGAGTACTAGGGTCGGGTACGATCCCCAATCCATGTACCTTTGACCAGGTGCACGGATAAATGAATACACAGACGCATGGTTACAGGATCTGGGGCCTTTATTATGCCAACCGATCCTACGCCATTGACATCATCCTGCACTCGACCACTCCCTGCTTTGCTGACCACCTGCCCAAGGCATATAATCCTCAGATGCGGCGCTATATGTCTAACAAACTCATCTGGTCACATAGAGTGGCCACACCACGCTCCTAACTTGGCATCTTCACCTTCGGTCGGCGGTCCCAACTATCTCTGGTCATCTTCTGCCTGCCGTTGTGCTCGTCCGTGCAAGTCGGTATTTGGGACAAGACTCTCTCGGCATTGACTCAACTCCTGTCAAATATCGATTTGGCTTTTGTTTAGTGTTAAGTTTTTATTGTTATTTTTTATTGCTTTGTTAATGTAATGTTTTTGACATGAACAGCTGATCAAGTTGGAACAGCTGTCAAATAAACCTTTTGACTCGAATTTACCTTTTATTTCATTCATTTATTCAACACAACGCATGGCAATATGAAGATGAACATGGTGCCGTGACCAGGATATTCTGGTCCTGCGTTATTGCGGATTTGTTGTCAGTCGGCCTGATTCTACAAATGGAAAGGATTGAATGAATGGAACGAAAGTGAACGGACGAGAGATTGAAGAATAGAAGACGGGACAAGGTTAAAAATTGTGTGCGATTTTCGAGTTAATTAAATGGCCAAGATGAACGAGTTTTTAACCAATCCATGCCAAAATTCCAAAAATTAAGCCTGACTGAGATGATTGGTACCGTCTGCGTCGAGTTTATGCCCGTGACACCGTGTTTATATCAAGTGATGTCACTACTTAGAAGAAAGCTTGAAAACTTTTAAGTTTACGATGTGTTTTAATTTGATAATTAGCTTAGTGATGTGTGAGGATAAATTTTCGATTTTAATCACCCTTCAAATGCGTATTTGTGAAGGAGTATTTTGTCGAAACAGTGTGCACTAGCGGGATTCCGCATTTAGTTATTAATTATTTTGGAGGGAGTACGAAATCGTCTTTGCGGTACTGGTTCGAGACAAAGGGATTTGTACTTAGATTAGGTCGTACATCAAACATCAATTTCCGAATTCGAGTAATTGTTTGGTTTGGAAATATTTTACGACATTAAGCGTTTTAGATAGGAGTGTGTGATTATGATTATAATTTGTGTGTCAAACGAGTTTGAATTACCTTATCTACAGGGGAGTTACAGTTGTTGTTCGACATTGTGTATAGTGTGAATACGTGTGAAGTTGAGTGATAATTGCCAAGTTTATTAATTGTGAAATTGATTCGGGAAAATGGCAGAGGGCAGACCAGAACCGGACGCTCGGATGATCGGTCGGAGGAAACGTGAACTTAGGGCACAACGTCAAGGTTTACGGACGAGTGTCACTTTACGATGTGATCGTTTTGAAGATGAATACCAACGTGAACCGCGGAACATTGATTTATTAGCTAAGCATTTTAATTTACTACGGTTAAAAATTACTGCTCTACAAGAAGTCGACAATCAGTTGTTGGACCTGTGGACAGATGAAGAGTTGGACAACGAAGTCGATACCGCAGTTACTTAGCAGAATCGAGCTGATGATGTTCTGGCTCAGTATCGAGCACTACGTCCCTTGAACCCAAGTGTCCGGTCAGACAATGATAATGTATCATTGTATAGTGAAGTGTCCACACTTGATTCGAGAAGGGACGAAGTAATTGATCGACTTAACGACGTAAATGAAATTACTCTAAGAGTAGACAGGCCGGTTCAGCCGACTGTTAAACCAAGAAGGCGATCCCTCGTCGGGAGTGAGGTAACAGAAACGATTCCACCACGACCCACTCCTACACCTCGTCATTCAATTAATGTTATTACGGGTGACCAATCTGCTGGAGTAGGTTTGAACGCTGCGTTACTTACTAATCATTCGTCACGATCAACTGTTCGGATAAAACTGCCGAAATTGGAGTTGAAAGTTTTTAATGGAGACGTGTACAAATGGCAAGCCTTTGCCGACCACTTCACGTTGAGTATTATTGAAAATCCTTCGTTATCAGACGTAGATTGGTTGCTTTATTTAAAAACTTGTTGCAGTGGACCGGCATACAGCACGATAGCCGGCTTGAGTTCAGCGGGCAAGAATTTTTCCACGGCCTGGTCATTGTTGTCTGAACAATTTAGACGGGAACGAACGTTGATACAGGCACATATTGACGCCTTACAAAACCTTAAACCAATTCCTGAGTTGTCTCGCGTAGTGACCTTTTGTCAATTATATTCTGACATCCAAAGACATCTGCAAGGATTAGAAAGACTCAACGTATCTATCGAGGCCATGAGCGCGATGCTCGTCTCATGTATTCTTCGCTCGCTGCCACTTGATTTTGTTATCAAATGCGAACGACGACAAATTGCAACGAATAACATCAGTGTACAAGGCTTGATGGTTTCTATCAAACGGGAGCTTGAGGCTTACGAACAAGCAATGAAAGGAAGGGACGTCGGAACTCGTTTTGAACCAAACATTGCAAAGAAAACGACGGACATTAGAAAAACGGCTACTGCGTCGAGTTTGACCACTTTCGGAAAACGTTTGGATTGTTTGTGTTGGATTTTACACTATGCAGTTGTTGCCATCGATTTACAACGGTGAGTTGATTGTTTTGCAGGAAAATCTGTTCTTGGTCTGTTTGGAGGTCGTAACTATCATTGGCCTATTATGTACTTTTATAACTCACAGTTTATAGTTTGTGTCTTGAATAATATTTGTAATAAACAGTCTTAGTTTATTAAAATATATTGGTATGGTTTAATTGTCCTAATTGCTCATTAT
>JAQFZU010000155.1:0-43493 GCA_034696185.1 Henia vesuviana | reverse complement strand
GCTTCAAAAATTAGTTTTATTTCAGATTAACATTTAAAAAATTAACATAAAAATATCGGGACAAACGGCGTTCCATACTGCAATAAATTATTAAAACTAAATTCTCAAATAAAAAAGTATTATTTAACTAACAAAATTGTGTTTCTTTTGGATGTTATATATACTTAAAGCATTACCTTATAAAAAATTCATATAAAAATGTGCTGAAATGTGAAGGATATTCTTTCATTTTAATCATTTTCGACGATTCTAACAACTATTTGGAAAATAAATAGTTATTGAAAAAATTTTAACAGTGCGCTTATTAAGGTTAGGGAAAAAATGGCTATCGGCATTATATCCAAAAGAAACACAATTTCGACAAATTGTAATCAATGTGAAAATTCAAATTGAATAATTGAACTTGTGGAGAAATACGTCTTCCAACTCGTAAATGAACAATAGTGATCTGTGTTTGTTTCTGATAATTGTATAATTGCATTTATTTGAAGTTATGTTTCTTATTCACTATGTTTTGAATTATTAGATATTGTTATAAAACAACTAGTCTGTGTAATCAGTAAAAGTAAAGTTTGAACAATTTATTCTTAAAATTAAGCACAAACTGAAATTTTTATCTCAAAAGTCCCTGTGGTGGAAATGCAGTCAGC
The DNA here is from genome assembly GCA_034696185.1 of Henia vesuviana. NCBI lineage: Eukaryota > Metazoa > Arthropoda > Chilopoda > Geophilomorpha > Dignathodontidae > Henia > Henia vesuviana. The sequence continues at coordinate 42,843 of JAQFZU010000155.1, read as the reverse complement.
ACCCAGAAAGGCGCTCGGCACACGGGGGAGGCGCTCGGCAGTCGGCACGCAGTAAAATGCGGTCGGCACGCGGAGAAATGCGGTCGGCACTGGAGATACTAGCACATAAAACCCAATGAATAGTCCTCTATTTGCGCATGCTTCAAATTGGAATTTCTAAAAGGTGGTGCGCTCAATCTATATATTCGCCTAAACCATGCGAAATGTAAGGTTAGTTTCAATTAACAATTTATTATTTTTTAAAAAGTTTTAAAACATTTTATACATTGTAAGCTGGATATCTAAACTTTATAATGACAATTGTGGTTTTCATCATGTAAAACAAAATATCAAGTCAGTTCTGCTTGTAATTTAATTTTTTTAGCAAGTTTTAAAATGTTTTCTTCATTGCATAGCTCGATTTATAAACTTTTTAATTCACAAATCTAGTCTCTACCAGTATTTTTATTATTTTTAATAATATATTTTTAATAATAAAATATTTATTTTATTTTTGCAGAATGAGTTCTGAAGACAAGTTTGATTTTCCTAAAATGTTTCCGCTGTGCTGAAATCCAGTTAACAAAAAAGCTGAAAAACAAAACCACCTTTCCACATTGAATAAAAAGAAACGTAAAAGAAATTCATGTAAAGACTATGCAGAGCACACTGATTTTGCTGCACTGAAGATTGTATTAGAATGATATATTTTATACTTAAATTTAACTTTAAATTTAAAATTTAAAATTCATATTTTCAGGTTAATTTTTGAATTCATATTTCAAATTTCCTTGTAATTTTCTTGTAATTTTCGAATTTATATTTTCATCAGTATTTTTTTAATTTTTATTTTTTGTGTAATTTTTGAATTTTTTTGTTGAAAATTAAAATTTTCGAATTTCGGTTTGGAATCTAATTTTTTTAATTTTTTTTATAAATTGCAACTAAAATTTTGAGCACTTTTCTATTCAACAGCTGTATAAAATAAAAATAAACGTTAATATTTACTTCTGACTACAATAAGATGATCGATTAACTTATCAATTGTAACATCTGGCAATGAAAAAGTCAAACCCAATCAAACCGCCTTTTAGAAATTCCAATTGAAGCATTCGCAAGTGACATCATGCATAGTTCATGCGCCGCCACCATCCCACTTGGCTCAACCTGATATTCTTTCAACCTTGGTGAAACCCAATTATACTCTTTTCATTTTATGGCTTTTGCTCAGCTTACATTGTCGGTACGTCGGTATTATATTTGCGATTTTAAATTTCTTACATTATGAATAAAGGAGTTTGTCTGTTTCTTCGGCATTTTTCCGCGCTCAATTGATCACGTTGAATTCATGGCGTTGACGACCCGTTGACCGCAGTTCCAATTTTCTCTGAAAAAAAAATGTATTTTAGTTTTAATTTAGAGTTGATATTAATTAAGCACTATTTCAATTATTTCAGTTTGAGCAAAGTGAGAAATATGAATTTTGAGTGTGGTAGAAATTTAATCGTTTTCGAAATTTTAAAAAAATGTAAAATGTTAAAATTCCGTCAAAAATTTTGCTAAATATTTTCACTACACCAGTCCCAAGACATTTTCGAAGTATTTTACCTTGAAAAACTGCATGAAAAAGAATTACAAAACAGACTTAGGCGAATTTTTGAATTTATTAAAATGATGTCAAAAATGTACGTCTGCATCGTCTGCTTATTCATCGTTTTCTACCTAAGCGCCGTCGAAGCCTGTGATTGGCCGTTACATTTTCGCGCTTTTTTTAACCAATGCGCTGCTTCGATTTATCGAGTGGGCGATTACATCATTTTTTTCTGTTCAAAAAATAACGAACTTTAAAAAATAGGAAATTTTATTAAAAAATAAAATTATTTATCAACATTTAACTTGAAACATATTAATTTTAAAAAAATTAACATTAATTAATGAGAATAAAAATAAAATAATTCCGAATTACAACAAAACATTTCCAAATCAGCTCTTGAAAGACAACCACAAAATAATACATGCCTTAAAATGCCTTAAAATTTTATTAATTGTTGGTCTGATGGATATTGACTTGATTTGATTTGTTTACATTGACATTTAAAAATTAAATGAATTAATAGTCTATGCAGCTAAATATTTAGATATTTTCAAGATGTTTACAAGTTTTATTCAGAGAGGGAGAAGATTTCAACAATTCTAAAACAAAATGGCGGGCAAATTTTGGTTTTTACATTTATTAGGAATTATTATTCGTTGTTGCTTATTATATTCCAGTTTACCAGCTATTTTGCGGGCATGTGTTGAAGTATCTACTCCAATGAATTCGTGGAAGAGAGGTTTGAATATTTAAAATAAAATTTTTAAGTGATTATAAACATTTGGATTGCAGTTGTAGAAGGAGTGTTTTTACACGAAAGAGGAATTGATCCCTATAAGGGTGATATATATCACGAGGTAACTTTACGAGTGCGGTAAAAGTTGAAACAATATTTAATACATTACATTTTACTTCTAAGACACCAATTGGGTTGATAATCTTCAAATATTTAATTCAAACTTATGAATCATTGATACCCTTTATTTTCATAGTAAGTGAAATACATTTTTGCAATGATCTTATAACACATTTCCATTTTATGCAGATTTGCGATTATGCAACAGCTTTATGTTTGGGACAAATCGCGAAGGAATTTGCCAAGGAAATTGTAAATATAATAACATAATGTTAACTTAGGGTAATAACTATTGATTCAAAGGTCACAAGACAGAAAAGCGAGTCAAATTCATATGCAAAAGAGACATCATCGATGTTAATCCAACATAAAGATCTTCATTCCTTACCTAATCTCGTTGTTTGGATGCAAGTTAGATTTTTCATATTTAAAGACAAAACTTATTGGCGCTTTATTACTTATATGTAGATAATAAGTCGGTTTTGTATAATTTAGGTATTTATTTAATCCATATATCATATTAAATTGCGGGGCAACGACTACTACAGTTTTTTCAAATTTCGTATTGGCGGCATGTATTCTTTGTTCAATGAGAGGTAAGATAGTTGTTTATTTATGTTTTTTTTTAATTTAAAATTTGAAATTTATAGGTCAAAGATTGGGTGCTACGTGGTTTCTTTCATTAGCAGCATATCAATCGTTTTACCCAATTATGTTGATCGTTCCAGTGAGTATGTATATTGCAGAAGTACGTTTTTAATTCTCTTAGGTTCAAATCTGAATAACAATTAATTTGATATTTGTTGTTTCAGGTTGAAGGGATTAAATTGAGCAATTGTAAAAAAATTGTCTTGGTAAAATCATTTTCCTTGACATTTCTTTCGTTTATATTTTGGAGCGTCGGATTGCTCATTCTGTCACATGAATTGATGGAAAATTGGAATTTCATGTCTTCGATTTATGGATTTTTGTGAGTTTGTTAATTCAATATGGTTTATAGTTTGTTTTATATATGTCTTTTATTCGAATATTACAGGTTATTAGCGCCAGATTTATCGCCGAATATTGGCTTATTTTGGTATTTTTTTACGGAAATGTTTGACCATTTCCGCCTATTTTTTATTTGCACATTTCAGATCAATGCATTTATCTACTTACTTCCTTTAGCCATTAGATTAAGGTAAAGGTTTATTTTAATTTTTTTGTTAGAATATTATTTTGAAATTTATCTTTTTTTTTTTTAGAAATAATCCAATGCTTCTTTTTTTCATGCTTTGTTGTTTGTCTACCGTTTTTAAATCGTATCCGAGTGTAGGTGATGTTGGTTTCTACTTGTCTCTTTTGCCGTTATTTTCTCATTTATCCAAACGTATGTTAAATAATTTAATAGTAACAATACCCGTAATTCCTAATAAAATACAAATTTATTTCAGACATGCGGCAAGCATTTCTTATAATAGGCATTTTCTTAGCATGTACAGTTCTACTTCCGATTACCCGATATTTGTGGTTGTATGCTGGAAGTGCCAACTCTAATTTCTACTTTAGTATTAATTTAGCATATGCCACTGGACAAGTAAACAAATGAGGTTTAAATAATTACATTAAAAATATTGACATTTTAATTTTCTTCAGATATTTTTGGCCACAGATCTTTTATTTGCTTATTTAAAAAGAGATTTTCATCTCAAGAATGGAATAGAAATAACAATGGATGGAAAACCAGCAAAGATTGTTTTGCAGTGAACAACGGTGTGATTAATAAAAAAGCAAAGCATAATTTAGAAACATTTCAATTTTATTCCATAACGTAAGAGATTTCAATCAAGTAAAAAGACAAATATTTCCATCAGCCCCTGCTGTGAATATCCATGGAGAATTAGGATGAAACTGACAATCCAACACTCCCAAATCGTCATTTTTCTTATGCCCCTTGAGAACTTTGACAGGGACGATCAGTGGATTTTGCAACAAATCACTAAAACAAGAGGAAAATACATTTTAAACGATCCAAATTCGACATAACTTGAATGAATACATACTTAAACACTTTCCCGTGGCATACGACGACACTGCAATCGTCGGCAGCAGATGCAAACAATGGATAGCGTTTATGAAAAGCCACTTGACGAATCGATTCTTTTTGATGACGCATTGTTTTATAAGGCTTTGTTGATAATTCCAAATCGAACCAGCACAATCTGGGATCGTGACTACCAACTATGATATTGTCACCTCCAGGATGAATGGCCATACTCGATATCCAATTACAATTAGTATTTAATTTCTTTTCTAATTCCTGTTTCACTAAGTTGTAAATTCGAATACTTTTCTGATTCTGTACATAAAAAAGGATATAAAAATAATTTGTTATTAGAATTCACTCAAATATTATTTTAAAAAATTCTTTTATTCTTACGGCGACGAAAAGAAGGGGTTTTGTCGGATGAAATAAAACGCATTGAACTAATCCTTTGGGCTTTGTAAATGGCTGTTGCGATATGCGTTTAATAAGTTGATGGACTTGAACCGAAGCACTGCCACTATTTGGCAATACAGTCGCGAAATAATCTCCTTTAGCATGCCACGTAATTTGTTTCACTTCCTGAAATTAAGTTTAAGTTATAAAAACCGTTATATTCTTTAATCTTGTAAAAATTACTTTAGAATGTTCTAATATAAATCGAATTCCTTTATCCCAATCATTATCTTGTGCGGTTTTCCACTCGATGGTTGATTTGCCTAATGAATATAACAAAATTAAATACATTAACAACTAATAGTTATTAAAATGATACCTGATACTTCCACTGGTAAAGGTGCGATAAGTGCCGAATCAGTATTACTGACAATTAAGTTATCAGCAAGACCAGGGTTGATTATTAGTACAGTATTATTTCTATAATTAAAATAAATCCTTATCAAACTAAATCGCTTGAAATTTGGATTGTAATACTCACACTGCAGCAGCTACGAGACAAACGTTGGTGTTTGGGCACCAGCCTATACTTTGAACATTTCCTTCGACTTTGAGAGTTTTAAGACATCGTCTTGTAGATATTTCCCAGAATTTAATGGTGTTGTCATCCGACCCTAAACATAATTTATTCGTGTTTTACTATTTTTACCAAAATTCTCTTTTTATTAGATTAGTAAACCTGAGGCTAAATATTGCCCCGAATGATCAACTGTAATGCATCGAACTGCACTTTGATGACCTTTGTACATCTACGAAATAAAAAAATAAAATTTATAAAATTTATTTGGAAGTAAATAAGGTTGAATACGTACCAAGCTTAGTGTGGTTGGGAATGGCTGTAAGTCTTTAGGCTTGGGTAATTTCGGAATCAAATCTTCTAGTTCAATGTACGACTAATAAACGATAATATTTTTAATCCCTAAATATCTTTTTAATAAAATAATACTGTAAATAAATTATTACCCTCGTTTTCCTCTGACGTGGATTCAAATACAAATCCAAACAACGTTCAAATCTCTCTTTAATGAATTCGGCATAGGCTGGGACATGGCGAAGGCAAGAATACTTTTGAGGCATAAATTGCAATTTACGATCTTCAGGATCGGTTTCAAGCCATTTTTCTTCTTCTTCTTTGTTAAATACGTATTCAGGTGGAGGGTTATAAGACTCCTCGTGTCCTGGCAATCTCATTTTCGGTGCAGGTATGTGATGCAACATCCTTTTTGACATTTCGTTCTAAACAAATTATTAATTGGTGCATTTGTTGTTAAATGAAGATTTATTTTACCTTTTCGTCATCATTCCAAATCATATAAAACCGATGAGGCTTCTTAATTGGTTTTTTACCTTTGGCTAGTTTTTCTCGTTTATTTATTTTTTTCAGTATTTTAGTTACCTAAATAATGATTAGTTTGTACGAGTAAATTGAAATTAAAACTTGTTAATACCAATTGTCGTTCTCTTAGAGATGGTATGAAACTTCGCTTGTGTTCCGGTTGGTTAGTTAAAGGATGAATTTCAACTTCGTGCGAGTAAATGTCAACCCATGGCTAAGTTTAAAATTAAATTTTAAAATCCAATTAAAATTCATTAGTTTATAATCTCGTAAAATATAAAATACTTTATAAGGATTGTAGCTTGAATCTGGATATTTTCCAGCTTGAATTTGTTGAATGACCTCAACATCTTCATCCGCAAGTATGACATCTTGGCCGGTCATTTTGTCTTGGACTGTTCGCCTAATGTAGTGTAATTAATATTAATTAATTGAAATTAAAAATAATTTTCCTTTTTACCAGTAATTTGGGTCTTCCATTTTTGTTAAAAATTTATCAAGTTCATCTTTCGTTATTGGCTTCATTATTTTATTCCCGTCCCAGTCGTAGCCGAGATGTGTAAGTTCGTTATACCATTCCATGGGAATGTTACCGACGGTATTACGAATGTCCTGCGATTTAAGAAATGCGTAAATTAGTCAATTCTATTTAAAATGTAATAAAATAAAGTAAAAATTAAAAAATTTAATTACCTCTTCATCCGATGAATCAAACTCGTATTCATCAACCGATGCTACCGGACACGGTTTATTTTCGCTCTTTAATTTCGGTTTTTTCGGTTTTTTCGATTTTATAGATTTAATTCTAGTTATTCTATTTTCATTTATATCTTCATTTGTATTTTGATCGCTAATTTTTTCATTTGATGTTGATGTAGAAGGGTTGTCTTCGTTTTCGACTTTCTCTTCTTTTTCATCTTCACTTTCACTTTCCTCTTCATCTTCTAAATAATCTGTAGAATCTGAAGTGGAATCGTCATCTTCTTCTTCTTCTTCTAACTCGGAATACACACTGCTGGAGTCATTTGAATCAGTCTCGTTTTCATCATTGTCTAGCGGTTTCATAAGACGAATTTCACAATCCTATAAAACATAACGTACATTTATAGTAAGATTAACAAAATAAAACGAGATATTTTAAAATACTTTTGGCGCTTCTCCTTCAGTGACCAAGTTTTCGGCCTCGGCCACATGTTTACGCTTCTCCGGTGCCATAATGGATTTTGAAGGCGACCGCATGGAGATTTCTGCGCATGCGCTAATAAGGTAAAAAGGATTAGATTTTAATGCAAATCAGTTTAAAATATCTTAGATGGAACGCGTTTTTGTCTATTGTAACAAACATACGTATAATTTGATTCAGTAATTGGTAATACTTTCAATAAAAAATTATTTTGTGGAGGTCAAAATTGCAGGCGCTTATGATTACATCTAGCGGCTAAATTGTCAATAAGTTTCAATTTATATGCAAAATAAATATAAATCTAATGCAAAAATATCTTAAACATTTGTTTTCATCATATTTGTAAAAATTACGTTGAAATAACTATTAACTGGATATCAGTAGACGATAAATGAACAAATTTTATTAAAAAAGAAAACAATAAACTGAAAACTAGTACAAAAAGTGTAAATTACATTAATTGGATTTTATAATAACTGGCATTTTATGTCAACGTTTCCCCTTTGGAAACCTAAAAAAAAATACAAATATCTCAATTTCATTTTAATCAAGGCAGTTGTAATTCTTTTTAATTTTTATAACTTACTCGTGCTTCCAAATATTCTATTTTCCTCTCCAGCGCTGTCAGCTTTTCATTCAAAACAGCTAAACGAGATCGGCAAGATAAATCTAGAAAGAAAATAGCTTAGTGATGTTACCACATACTACGAAGACAAGAATTAATTTATATTTACCAAATGAATTTAGAAAATCAGCAATTTTTTTAATACTTCCAGTAATAACTTCGATATACGCTCGATTTGCCCAGTCTTGCTGGATTTGTTTGTGAATAATGTCACGATTCGCCATTTGTGTGGTTCAAAGTGCCCAAACTGAGTTGCAAATTTCAGGAATTATTTTCCTAATATAAAAAGAGATATAAATGAAAAATACTGGATGAAAGTGAAATTTGGTCGACAAATACCAAGGTAACTGAGATGACTACATACTTCGAGTACGAGTATGAATGATATCACAAATAATGACGTCATCACACCAAAATTCTAAATTTCCCTTCCATCTGAGTATCGAATAATCGATATTAATATAAGTAAATTCTTTTTTAGTTAATTTAAAAGATATCCTTCTAAAAAGAGCGAATAAGTGAATTCTCTATTTACGACACATTCGCTTCCTTGCAAAAAAATATACCTAAACCCAAAATGAAGCCGAGCCATCATTATTTTTATAAAATAATTATTATAACTTGTAAAATACATAATACATAATAAAATACATAATAAAATACATAATAAAAACATTAAAATAAGTAATAAAAAATAATAATATTTTACAATATTTATTATCGAATAAATAAAATCGATCCGGACATGTTAATTGAGAATCGATATCTGTGTTTGGACTAGTACCAAATAGTAAATGGATCTGGAGTGACTCCATGCTTATTACGCAGCGCAATCGAAGTTGTCTAATACATTTCGTTTTTTGGCTAGATAAACTATATTACACAACAGAACACTAACAAGTGTGTGGATATGCATTCGACAGGTGTTAATAATCTCAATGCACCACCTCAATTTCTTAAGAAGTTGTGGAAGTTGGTGGAAGACCCAGCATTTGACGATTTAATTTCATGGGGACCGGTAAGGGCATTTATGTTTGGGTTATTTGTGGTAACATCCAAATTACCAACAGTGGTCTATTGAAATAAAACAATTTGAGCTTACGATTAATAGTTTTAATTAGAGAAATTATTTTTAATATTTCCGTGTTTGTATCTATTGATTATTATTATCTTTTGATTATTTTCAATGTTAAGGATGGAACAACTTTTATTATCAAGAACCAATCACAATTTGCTAAAGATGTTTTACCACTGTATTTCAAGCACAACAAAATTGCCAGTTTCATTCGGCAGCTGAATATGTGTAAGTAAAAAAATAAAGAAATGAATTGAAATTAGCCACACAATATACAGGGTAAGAACCTTCTTACATATTTGTCAAGATGGATTCAGTAAAATAGCCAATATAGAACAAGGGGGATTGAAATCTGAAAGAGACGACCAAGAATTCCATCATGACGAAGGATTTTTCATCAGAGGTCAGGAAGATTTGTTGGCGCTTATCAAACGAAAGGTTAATTATATCAAGAATTTTCATTCAATTTTTAAATATTTAATTTTAATATTAATTTATAGATCTCATCAGGGAAAGGACAAGACAATGCGGTATCAAAAACTGCAGGAATAAATCAATTTTACATTGATGTATCGCATTTGAAAAACAAACACGATAATATGGAAAACTCTTTTGCCAATTTGAAAAGGTGATGTATAGAATTTGAAAAAATTATATTGTTTTAACACAAAAAGTTTGTTTTACTTTCAGAGAAAATGAGGTCATTTGGCGTGAGTTAGGATCGTTGAGACAAAAATACTCCAAACAGCAACAAATAATTAATCAAGTAGGTTGCCTTTTAATATTAATAGCTTATTATTATAAGTTTTCATTTGCAGATGATACATTTTTTGGCGCGGATGTTTCAAGGCAATTCGAATCGCGGAGTTGCTACCAAACGAAAGATTCCACTTATGCTCACAGAACCGAAATCAAAAATAGAAAAAACTTCAGGCCTCCATTTTTCATTGGAAGATCCGATTTCAAATATTCAAGTAATTTATTTAAGTTAACAAAATACTTGAATAAACAAAAACTTAACTTATTTAGGTGGACAGCCCATTGAGTGGGCCTGTTATTCACGACATAACTGATACTGAGGTAGCAGACGTAAAACCGTTTGTATCATTAGATTCAACAACGGAAGAACCAGTAAACGAAATTTCGGCTGTCCTTAAGCAATTGGTAGAATCTAAAGAAAAAGAGAAAAGTACCAATGAGAATACAGATGATATTAAACCATTATTGACAGAAGCTCTAAATCGGTAAAAGAAATTACATAACGTTAGGTTTTTCTTAAAACAGAATATGACATCACTTTGTTATTTTTAGTTGCGATATTCCATCAACATCAGCCAGCTTTCCGTTGAATGAGTCGCCTGAATCCATTAATGCGCAATCTACGGTCGCTATTCGAACACCGTATGTAAAATGTAATAAATTAAATTTTAAATAACATTATTACATTTAGGAACGATCTTGCTGAACATTTGGTAAATACACAGAGCGAGTTAGAGTCAATGCGTGATATTCTGCAAAATACTTTCGGATTTGATGCATCGACTTTGTTGGAAGTGAGTTCATTTTGGTTAAATTTTTTAAATTAAACAAATTATCCTTTACACTTAACAATTCTATTTAACAGATGTACAATCTGCCGGATGATATAATGCCATCAGGCGCAAGTTTTCTCGATGAAATTAACGAAGACAAGAATGAAGTGACTGGTGAGTTTTGAATTTATTCAGAAGAAATAACAAGTTATTTTATTCTGTCATCTATTTAATTCAGGTAACGAAATTGTGCAATATCATCCGAGTTTGTTGGAATTAGCCGACGAAGACGTGAATTTCTTTCAAAATTCGGCTAATGTATCGGACATTGTTAATTTGGGAGCGTTTGAGAATGACTGCATTTTATCAGACTTACCTGAAAGTGACACTTTGAACACTCCCATCTTACCAGAAGATGGTGTGGTAAACAATCCTGATCCGATTTTACCAAATGTGGCACTTACCGAAAAGAAGACCACATAACAAATTTTCAATGGAATAGCAGTCGTGAGAAGTAATTGAAATTTATAAGGTGGATAATATACATCCAAATACTTATATTAGTTAAGTTTAATTATCGGACACTATTTTTGGTACTGTTTATAGCACAATATTTGCAGTTTAAAAACGTATAAATTAATTTATTTGTATAATAAATTAATTACAAATTTTGTTATTTCAAAACATTTAGACATCTTTTCTCATTAAGATTTTGTAAAAGGCATTCGAGCTTTTTTGGCTATAGCTGCTTGTATTTTAATTTCGTTTGATTTCGACTGAAATGGAATTTTCTTTTGTTCCATTTTACTGTTACAATGCGTTTCCATTTTCGACGAGCAGCTCGTAATTTCTTTGTGTAGTGAAATTGGTTGAAGTTTGTTTATTGTCTTATTAAAATTTGGTAACAAAGACCTGAAACTGATTTTAATATTTGCATCGATTAACCCGTTTTATAGAAATCTCTAAAGATGGCTAATTAATTGCAGACGGCTTACGTTGCTTCGTTTTGGGGTTGAATTTTTACTAAATCTTTTTTTGGATTGAGTTTTTCTTCGTTGATATTTAATGGTTGAACTATATAGTTTAAAAATCTTTCATTTCCGAATGGAATATCTAAATAATTTTTTCATTGCCAATATTTTTTTTCATTTTAAATTAAATTTACCTAATGGAGCAATAGCTCGATCTGATTTAAGAAATTCATCCCATTCTGTTTTGTTTTCTCTGTCAAGAAAAATAAATATAATTAACGTTTTTAAAGATGTATTAGAGTATTTTTACGTCATCCATTGACTGTAGGCAGATTCTTCGATGTTATCGATGTAAGCAACCTATTGAGAATTGTAATTGAGAAATTCAAGTTTGAAAGATATATTTTGATGGTTTTATACTGGTTCTGTAAAACGGTTGAGTTTAACTCTTGTTTTAGCATCGACTGCCTTTAAAAATTCCGCTGAAAGAAAAAAACTTTTCTTAATCGAGACGTGATTTTTCATACTTAACTGTGTATTACATTTGGTAAGTAGAGTTGTAGTTAAACTATGTTCATCCGACAATTTTCCTAGTTGATTATCCATATCGATGGTTCGTAATGAAGGCAAGTCTGGTCTATATTGACCGACTTTCACTGAAGTTAATATTGTGTGTCTGAGAGAAGAAACGTTTTCTAACTCTTTTGGTAGGGTTACTTTATTCGGATTTTCATTACAATAGTCCATTAATATACAAATGTATTCTAATAGACTTAAAAATCAAAACTAACTCAACAATAATAATAGTGATTAACATGCAGGCAAGAAGTCTTATTTTTATTGTTACAGAATTTTGTCTCGTGAATCGAATTGAGTTATGTCATTTGCATTGACGACTTAATTAATTTACTTAAAATATATTTTCTTCAAAAATCTGTTTTTGTTGATTCCTATATCTTTGGTTTTTAATCATCTTCTTCTGATTGCATTGAAAATAAGTCCAAACAAAGTATCTTGAGCAAAATTACCATATTAATATGAAAAAAATTAGCTTTGTTGGTTTTTCTTTACGAATTTCTAATTTAAAATCTGAAATAAATAATTTTAATTTTGTTTAAAGTATATAATAATGTTTTTTTTTTTTTGGTACAGTTTCTGAATAAATATCACATTTTTTAAAACTATTTTGATTAAGTCATTTCACAATTAGGAAATTGTTACGTTCAAAGGAAATTATAAATATAAGTATGTACTATCATAGATTTGGTATTGAACTCAGAGCGATCTCGTATCAAAATTTCTAACTTGCTGACTAACTTAAAAAAAATTTATACTTAACCATAAATCTAATTGTCATGAATTCTGCAGATTTTGGCAATTAATATTATTTTAGTGATTACAATTTTTATATATAAATTGCGTTATCAATTTGTACTTTGATCGCTTCTTTCTTCGCTGTTTTGTCATTGAGTATTTTAAGACTATCAACTGGCATGGCCGAATGGGAAGTGAGAAGTACGAGAAAGATGAGCAACATGTGCCAACTTACCAACAAATTTCTTATTATTGTGTTAATAATTTATGGATGTTTAAATGTAATTAACATTGAAGTATCAGCAGCAGAAATTAATGGAAAACGAGTAGCGGCGATAGCCGAGAAAAACGAAACTCCATCGGTAACGAAGCTTGTTGACAGACCCGAATGTGCAGAAGAAATCCAGAAATTATGCACTACATCAATTCGTGTAAACGATTTTGCCGTTTTAGATTGTTTGCAAGCGGAAAGGGTGAGACGAGGTTACAATTTAGTATAAACTGCTTCTACATAATTATTCTACTTTACAAATTATATTTTATAAAATTCCACTATTATTAAGCAAATGTTTACATGAATGTTTAATTTTCTAAATTTAAAATATGGTTTAGTTTTGATGGTTATTGAATAGTAAATCAATATGGTGCTTGAAATTACATTGTGCTTTAAAAGTAATTACTAATAAAAGACGTTAAGTATGCACATAATACGAAACCTTTTAAACATGGTAATTTAAATAAAATTAACGTTGGGGTGTGAAGCAGAATAATCTCAATATTCTTTATGCAATTTGATGAATTTATTTTTAATTTTTACTTTATTAGAAGCCCGAAGATTCAGGGTTGAGTGACAAATGTAATAATGTGAGTGATTTGTGCTGCATTGCGTTAAATCTTTTTTTTAATAATTATTTTTTATTACTTGGTATTTAGGTACTATGGAACTTTAAACAAACTTTAACATCGGATGAACGCTTTTCTCAAGCTGCGAAAAAAGTTTGTGAACATGAAATATCGCGGGTAATTTAGTAATTTAATTATTTTGTCATATGTTAGTGGTTGCATTTTTTTCCCTTTTTTATAGGTTCAAGAATGTACTAAACCAGAACAGCCAACTGGTTATTTTTTGTCTTGTTTAATTGACCAAAAAGAAAATTTAACAGACGTTCAATGCAAACAGTTTTTAACAAAAATGGAAGGAATTGTATTTTCTGATTATCGTCTCATTTTTAATTTCGTTTCTAAATGTAAAGAGGATATCGTAAAATATAAATGTGGTCGCTTAAATGACGCTGATGTTGATGACAAAGTATTTCGTCACTACATATCGATACACTAAAAATGTTATTAAATTCAATTTTACTTTTTTATTTTAGAAAACACATAGTCAGGGGGAGACTATTGAATGTCTACAAAACCAAGCTCTTCAGTTAGCACCCGATTGCCGACACGAGATTCTAAGGATTTCTGAATTGCAGGCCGATGACTTTCATTTGGATCGGCCTTTATATTACGCTTGTCGTAGTGATCGCGAAAAATTCTGCAGTAAAATAATTGCTGGAGACGGACGGGTGTACAAGTGTTTGGCTCATCACAAATTGGAACGCGACATGTCTACAGAGGTTATAATTAATTAATTATAACTATAATTATAATTAACAGTTTTCATTAAAATTTGTAATTATTTTTGAAATTAATTTTAGTGCCAAGTAAAACTAACTCAAAGGCAAAAGTTAATTGTTCAAGATTATAAAGTCTCGAAAGGACTATCTAAAGCGTGTCGGGAAGACATAAAAACATATAAATGTCGTGAAAATACCGTAAAGAACCGAGAAATTAGATTATCGCAAATTCTTATATGTCTTGAAAATGCTTTACATTCGGGTAAATATACTTTTATTCAATAAACTATTAAAAAAACAATAAACTTTTTTATTGCGTTTTCAAGATCAACCAGTATCCCACGATTGCCAAGCAGAGATGCTGGAACACAGACGAAGTGTTATAGAGGATTTTAAAATTAGTCCAGACGCAGTTACTGCTTGTCAACGTGATATTGCTCGGCTGTGTAGCGATAAGCTGGAAGGGAATGGAAAGACCATCCATTGCTTAATGGAACACGCCAAACCAACGACGAGAAAGATAAAGCGAATCTCACAACAGTGCATGAAAGAAGTTAGTATTTGGATTTAAATAGTTGACCCCACAAATTGTTTCATTTCTACTTTTTCTAGATTGAAAAACTTGTTCGAGAGGCTGATATAGCGGAAGATTGGCGCGTTGATCCCGCATTAAAGGAGGACTGCCAAACGGTAGTTGATGAGGTGTGTAAGGATATTCCGCCTGGGGAAGGGCGAGTTTTATCTTGCTTAATAGATAAAATTTCATCGGATCACATGACGGATGAATGTGAAGAAAGACTTTTACAAATGCAATATTTTGTTTCAAGGGACTTCAGGTTTTTAAATTATTTTTTTGTATTTATTCAGGACACAAATTAATCTTAATTTTATTTTAGATTGGATACAAAACTATACCGAGCTTGTAGACAAAACGCGATTGATTTTTGCGGTGCAACTGAAAATTGGTCCGATGATTCAGATCGTTTGGGTCCTGAAAGGGGTCCACTTTTACCTTGTTTGTTCAGATATGCTTATCATCCAAATGATAATATGAAAGTAAAGAAATTAATTATTTTTTAATTTAATAATAGAGCAAATTTATTTCAGCTGAAATCGGTTTGCCTTCAAGAAATTCATCGAGTTATGCGTCAACGAGCGGTAAATGTCAATTTACATCCAGAAATTCAAGAACCGTGTATGGAAGATATAGCTAAATACTGTACTACACAAACGGGAAAAGGCGAAGTAATCGATGTGCAATTAGTTTTAATAATAAATGCTTTAATTCGCTTTAACATTTTAGGAATTGGTTTGTTTACAAGATAATTTGGAAAAACTTAGTACAGATTGCCAGGAGGCAGTGAACACTTATACTGAGGAGGAAGCCGAACATGCTGAATTAAATTCAGTTTTATACAGAGCGTGTGAACCAGTGGCTAAAATATATTGCAATGTAAGTACTCTTAAATTAAAATTTTATAATATTAACGTTGATTTATTTCAAATTGCTTTTAGGATATTTTAAAGAAAGACATTGACGAAGGGGATTTAATGCAGTGTCTCGTACAACACAAAAATGACCCCGATGCAAAGATTCATCCAAAATGCAAAGCAGCCGTTAATCACTTTCAGCTGGTAATATTTAAGTTATACCATTTTCACTCTTGTATTCAACCATTTTCTGGTTCAGATCTCGTTAAAGAATTATCGATTTAGTTTTAAATTTAAAGAAGCGTGCAAACAAGAAGTTATGGGTTACTGTAAGGCAGTCCATACCAAGTAAAATTTTATTTATTTTTAATATTGTTACAATTGTGCTATATTTTTAATGATTAAAGGGCTCAGGTCGTTCAGTGTCTCAGTGAAATGGTAAAGAACGATACGATTCTTGATGCTCGTCAACGAGTGGGCAAGGAATGTAGGCAACAGTTGCGAGTTGAATTATTGCAACGCGTAAATAACAAAATTGATTAAATTTTTTGTATAATCAATTATTTATTAATGTATTGATTAAATGAATTATGTAGAATGAAGACATCAATTTGGATCCAGCTCTTCAAGATGCTTGCAAAGCTGAACGCGTTAACTTTTGCAGTACTTTTTCACCCGGAGATGCAATGGTAAGTTGAAATATGGAAAGATTTTTAAAATTAATTTTTATAATAATAAATTTTTAAAGGTTTTAGAATGCTTGAAGAATCACAGGCGGCAATTGAGTGAAGATTGCTATCGAAAAATTTTTAATCGTGAACAAGAAGAAATGTTGGACAACAGTGTTGATTTTGCTCTAATGACGAAATGCAAAAGAATGATAAAAGAATATTGCTCCGATTCAGATATTTCTGATGTTTTAACATGCTTAAGAGTACGATAGAAACATTGCATTAAGAAAGAATAATAATTTACCTTTTTTTACTGCAAAACAGGATTACAAAGATAAATTCAAATTTGATGGTCAATGTCGACAAGTAGTTGCAAGACGATTAATACAACAAAACACAGATTACAGGCTTAATTTGAAATTAAGAAAAGCTTGCTCAACTGAAATATCGAAATATTGCAGACGTATACTAAACAGTGAACCTAAAAATTATGCATTTGAAGGCAAAGTAAGAATTAACTGTAAAAATATTCTTCGGCCATATTAGAAATGTTTGTTGTTTTATCGTTTCTTGCAGATTATCGATTGCTTAAAGGATCATTTTTATGAAAATGAATTAAACACACAATGCAAACAAGAAGTTGGAATAGTTATAAGAGATTCTCAATTAGACGTTCAACAAGATGCAGTTTTGTCTGAAGTTTGTAAAGAACAAGTAAATCAAACAATAAAATTAATGTTTAATTAATTCAATGATTAATTTTTTTTTTACATATTTCGATAGATACAAACACTTTGCAATGAAGAGGACGACGGTCAAGGGAGAATTGAAGAGTGCTTAAAAATAAAATTTCAGTCAAATTTAATTACTAATCCTAGATGTCGTCAGGTACTTGTTATAATACTTGCGATACAACTTCATCATTGGTCTAAATTTGTTTTGAATTTTCAATAGCAAGTGGCTAAATTACTTCAACAGACAAAAGCAGACATTCACGTCGATCCTTTGCTTTTCAAAGCATGCGCACTTGACGTAAAGCATTTTTGTTTCGATATACCACCAGGAGAAGGAAAACGTAAATAATGTCAATAATATTTTACAAATTTAATTTATTTAACGATAATTTATACTCTTTAAAGAATTAAGTTGTCTTTTGGACGTTCTCAATTCCAAAACAGACCAGTTAAGAAGTAATTGTAAACTGATGCTCGCCCGAAGGAAAGAAATGTTTGAATACGTGGAAAAGGTATACCATTGGAAAAAGGTATTTATTTTTTTGTTATTTATTAATGTAAGACGTCTGAATTAGATTGGACCAGTTGATAATATGGAACAACTCGTTGCACAAGTTGCAGTTTCACCTGCGCGAAACTATTTCCTTGTTGTTACGTTTGCTTTAATCGGAATGGTTTTCTTTGGGGGTTTATTCTGTGGCCGTATCACCAAACGAGTTCGAGCTGCAACCAAAAACAAGTGATTTAGTCTATCAAATCTATTTTTGTCAACATGTTCAGTAAGAAAAATATCAATGCCATTAAATACGAACTATACCAATTGAAATATGTGCCACACCGTGTAAAACGATGAAAGGTCGCGTGAACTTAATCTTTCCAGAGATTACTTACAACTCCGATCTACTGTAAAGATGGATGACTAACTAGTATTTTTCATTTTTTTTGTTTTTCCCAGAGATTTTTATGTGCTTAAATCTGAAAAATTAACTAACAAATTGTAAACCTGTTTTGTACAATTTAGTACAGTCTTCCTTATTTAATATATTTTTGCTTCAATTATACCTTGTATACACTTCTTATAATTAATTTAAGTTAAACGAAATATTCCAATGAAGATGATTGAAAATCTGTGATTGATTGACTTTTTATTTCGCATGTAATGTACAATTTATATCATTTTGTTTTCAAGGTTGAAACTTCGAGTCTGCACTATTGTGTATGCAATTCAGTGAATAGTCTTGATTAAATTCAATTTTAAACGAACATTCAAAGCCAAACGTGCAAGGTTATAAGTTCAGTTTATTTTCAGAAAACGGTTACAAACTTAGTACAATGAATCTATTTCTTGTCCTAAAACTTTAATAGCTTCCCACGTTTCTTGAACAGTTGGTAGAATTAAATTGGGCGGTAATGCAAATCCGTATCGTCCGCTATCTCTCAATTCAACAGTATATGCATATTTAATTCCGGCTACTCCTTTCGCCCAATCGTCAGAACCACCTGTTGCTATATCTGTAATAAATTAATTGTTAACAATAATAATATACGAATTCTTGGAAAAGCATATTTTATTCAATCGCTCGATCATTTAACTGAAATTTTTAAAATCGATACTTACACAAAACATTAGTCGATGATCCAATTTTATATTTTGTGCTATAAACTGATGCAAGAGCTTTAGTGGCTTTTTCTGCTAGAGCTTTCTAATCAATTCCAAGCGTAATTGAAATAAATAAAAAATATTAAAATTTCAATTCAAATCGAAGTTGGTTTATTTTATACCAGATCTGAATAATCAGATGGTAAACTGGTAGTATAACCCCACGGTGTCAACCACATTTGCCCGTACGAATGGAAAGAAAGATAGGCCTTTATGCTATTTTTATGCTTAAGAACAAAATCTGCCAATGCTTTTGTTTCTGGCTCCGAAAATGCTTTTGTACCTCGATAAGTATCGGAGCAACCATTTGAACTGCTGCCGCCCTCTGTTTTTAAATTGATATTTTATAAGGTAGAAAATGCAATAGTAGAAAAACGAAAAGTAAATATCATTACCATTCCAATGAAACCCGAAATTTCGATTAGCATCTGTTCCTCTGCAGTTGAATTGGCTTGGGGAACGAGTTTTTCGCCACATTCTTTGCTATAAGAAATTTATTAAATTTATTTCTAAAAAAATATTATTGTATTGTTATTATACAATACATTGGTATGGGAATATTCGTATCCATCAGGATTTACTACAGGCAAAATGTACCAATCCACATTTTTACACAAGTCCTCGTAATTATTAATTAGCTGCAAGGAAATACACTGTTTAATATTACTTATAAATTTGGTAATTAAATTATTACTTGATTAATGACGTAAGTAGCGGCAGCAGGTGCTATCCATTCTCGTGCATGAATCCCAGCATCAATCCATATAGCGGGTTTATTACCATTATTTTCCGAATTCCCAATCTAATTGAAAATTGAACAGTTGGTGCGTAACAAAAAGATATTGAAATTGCAAACTGCCTAACTTACCTTAATAACTTTAAGAGGACGTCCTTCATATGATTTGCCAATTGTAATCACTTCAGCAATATTGGAATGAGATGAAGCTAATTCATCCAGGTATTGATTAATCTAGTTTTTAATTTTTTTTTAAAGAGAAAATTGAAATTAAATTTTTGTGATTGATTTTGATTCTTTTTCTCATATTTTATTTGTTATTACTTCGTCGACTTTATAATATTTTGTCCAAGTCATCGTTTTTATTGGACTTCTCGAATCAATACGATCGTCTTCAGTAACGTTATTTTCATCCAGCATTCTAATGAAAACGAATGTGATTTCTAATTAAGATGCTTAAAATTAACATTACATGTTATTTGATTGTGGTAGCTTAGATGGGGCGAACGAATTGACCCAGTTTTCCAGATTTAACAATGCCTCAATTGTAGTTTAATTTTTTTTATTGATTTAATAAGCATGAGACAAACTCATAAAACTTTTAAATTAAATTTAACTAATTCATTGAATCAATGGTAAAGGGCAAAGACCTTTGCTGAGTCAGGGGCTCTGATATGGGTACCCACTTAACTAATCTAAATTTATAATTATTAACTCCCAGATTAATAATAACCAACAAAAATATTTTTCAAATTTCTGCAAATAATTATTGACATTCGGAGAAATTAATTAAATTACGGTACTTACCTTTGAACGTCTTGAATAATAATTGTATGAGGTATTTCTGATTGATTGAAAAGTGTAATCAAATTTTCGTATTGATTTGGCGTAACCATAATATCAACCGAATTGTTCGGTAAACGTGGCTCGGACCAGAAATCAACCTAGAAATAATTATAAAATGAATAAATTCTTCTTTATCAAAATGAAATAATAAACCTCGTTTGGCATTGCTTCTTCAAGTTGATGAATTATACGTAATTGGCTTGGATTTTGTGGTAACAATCGCAGAACTTTGTATCTGTACAGAGAATTATTTTATGTAGATCTTGTCGTATAAATTATTATTACATCAACAAAATGTCACATTAATATAGACAATAATTTCTTTTTCTAAATTTATTAGAATTTTTTTCACGATTTATTTATCCATACAAACATAAGGAAGTAAATGCAACTTTACAATAAATCGTTACATACATGTGAATAGGGTACGTATAATGTAGTATCACATAGCCAATAATGTACTACAGCACTTAACCGTGGTAAAGATAAGGTATTATATTAGCTTGAAGATGTCTGTCAACAAAACGAGTTACTGCATAGAATTTAGCTAATTATTATACGAGAAAATGAACATCTGCTGTTGCATTAGTAGGAAAATTTAACTTGTAGGCATTACGAAAAGAAAATAAATACATTTTCCCAAACAATTTGTTTTCATAGAGTTAAATTTACACAAACAAAGGATTAATATCGAGAAATGTCATTCTTGATTTCTCGATTCGTTAATTCATTGTTAAAATTCATAAAATTCAAAAATTCAAAATAATTTGTTCTTTAAACGGTAAAACTCATCAAAGTAATATTTCATATCAAATGATTTTTAGAAAAATTAATTCATTTGAATTTAATAATATAAACTTACCCATAATAATTAATTTTGTTGGGTCTGATGTTTGCTACAAACAGTATCATCCAGCAAGCGATTTTAAAGGTGATCATGATGGATGCTCGCCGTGATCGTTTGTCTAGAATAGTAAACCAGGCAGATTGACGCGTTATGTGCAGTGCTGCCTCTTATATTCAACCCGCATGCGGGCTGGGTGATAACTCCTGATCCTCATCCTAGCAACAAATCGAATTAAAAGAATGACTAACTTATGACAAAGTATATAAAAAAAATGTCAGTTTGAGACACGCATTACCATAGAAACGTAGGTAAAATTCAACAGGATGTTTTATTAAAATTTATTTAAAATTTCTATAACCTTGAATAAGATTTACTTTGAAAATAGAGGTACATCTGTTATGTTTATTCATGGATTACTCGATCACCAAGATCCCCGAGTTGCAGCAGATGTAGTTGATAAATGAACTTCCCATCTTGATAGTTTTCTTCTTTTATGATGATGTAATGTTTAGTTTGCGACGAACATCATTTGTTATTATGTTGACAGATTTGTTTCACCATAGTTAATTCTACCGTTAATTTATTGTGTCGTAATTTATTAACTGTTTATATTTAATCGTTGATTAATTTATTCGATAATGATCTCGTGTTATAAATAATTGATTAAAATGAGGGAATCAGAAATAATCGTTACTCATTGAATTTTTTTTTTACTTATATTGACGTACCTTATTTCACAAATGATTACTATACACGAGACATCAATAACAGGAAATATTGTCATGAGTCATAATTAAAATCAAAATAATATAATGGTACAAAAAAATAAATACAACAATGTCTATACATGAAAAAACATATGTACAAAGACCAATGAGGAGAAAGGAAAGAATCATTTTTAAAAAAAAATATATTACAAACTCCTTTTTCAACAGCACCAAACCTAAAAATAAAATCGATTTTTTTTTTTTAAAATCAAAATTTAAATTAAATTAAATTCAACGATAACAATCGAAAAGAAAAGGGGATTTTTAAATAATTCAAAACTGGATTATTTTTTTTTCTAAATGGCGCCATTACAAAAATAATTATTGAAAAATAATCTTCGTAATAATGACATCAATATTTCGTGAAATGCATAGTGATATATGACCACCAATTTGGCACCATTTAAAGCGACTTAATTAACAATGTATTTTCTGGTTAAGTTCTTTGGCTTAACTATAGTCTAGAATATTTTTCCAAAGTGGCTAAACTTCGAACCAATGTTTAAGAGTGAATCTTTTGACATTGGTAAAATGTGGGCGAATCAAATCGTGTTCTCTCTCCGGTGTAATTCCCAACGCAATTTTCTAAACAAAATTAAAAAAGAAATTAAATTTGCAATTGAAGTAAAAAAAATGTAAAACGAGAACGGAAAAAAAAATAATATTTTGAAGAAAAAAAAATTACTTGTCGGAAGGTTCCTTTTGATCTGCACAAGTAAAAAATAGCCCAAACGGGGATGGCAGCGACCGAAGTTAACCCAAAAATCCAGCCAACAATCTCGGCCCAAGATGGATATTCGTACTCATTGTATATTAAAGGTTGTTTGAACAATAATGCACATACAATGACTGTCTGAAGTGTATAAAAAGTAAATTGAATTTATGAAGCCGTGTGATTGCAGTAAAAGATAAAAAATCGATGTTTATGCGGTACTCACAACAAGAAAACCAGGGCTTAGAATCTTCCAACATATTCTCCAATAAAAACCAGGTTTAAAACCAAGCATCTCTCTTATATCTTCAGAAAACCTATCCAAGCCTAGTAAAGCAAAAAATAAAAGCAAAAATTTTTATTAGAAACTCTTGAAAATGTAAACAAATGAAATTTACCGTAAAACCAAGCGACGACAATTGCTTCGAATAAAGCAGAACAAAGCAAAGATATTCCGGCTGCGTAAGTATCGAACCAGTTAAACACATAACCACCACCCTAAATACATTAAACAATACATTAAAAAATATCAATTTTTAAACTCTCTTCAACTTTGAGGTAAATGACCTCACACGTATTTTTATTTGTTTTCTAAACAAGTTAAAGTCATTAAACTAATGGACCTCAATCTTAAATTAATTTTTTTATATTTGATCAACTCACTCTGGTCACGTTCAGAAGTGCGATGAAAAAAGAAGAAAATACTACAACTGCTGTGAAAACTTGTCTCAGATGTGGACACCTTTTAAACTTATTGCGAAATTCATCTAAAAGTCCTGTAACGACGCACTCTAATCCTCCCATCTGGCGATATTTGTTATTTTTAGTGCTTTATTTTTTCAAAATTTATAATGGACTCACCGAACTATCCATTCCTAATGTAATGAGCATAAAAAAGAATAAAACGGCCCAAAACTGTGACCCTGGTAAAGTAGCAATTGCTTCTGGATAAACTTGAAAAACTAAACCAGGTCCTAAATTAGATATTTACAATATTTAAGAATTAAATCATTTTTTAATTTCGTATTTTTGTACCTTCAGTTGCAACTTTGTTAATTGGAACATCTTGTCGCTGCGCCATGTAGCCCAAATAGGTAAAGATAACTAGGCCAGAGAAAATACTGGTAAAGCTATTTACAACAGTAGTAATTAGACAATCTCTGAAAACAAAAAAATATAATTTTAAATTCTCAATATTTAATAGTAGTTAAATTTTACCTATAACAATTATTATTAAATGTATTATAACTGGCGTAAGACAAGTGAACACCAAAACCAGCGCCAACCGAGTAAAAAATTTGCACAGCAGCATCGACCCACACCTGGAGGAAAAAGGCAATCACGTACAGCTGAATGCAATCAAAGATGCATTGAATACGAGAAACTCTACCTGCGATTGACTTAATCGGTTTAAATCTGGTTTGACGAAGTACATGATCCCGTCGCCAGCCCCGGGTAATAAAGAACCGCGAATTAGCAAAATAAAAAGAACTACGTATGGCATCGTAGCTGTTACCCACACGACCTTAAAAAAAAATTAATAAAAATTAAAGCGCCGTTTAGTATCAAAAAAAGGTTATTTATGTGAATCATTACCTTTCCAGAAGATTTAACTCCTTTGAAAAGTGCCAAGTATAGGATGGCGTAAACTAACATTAAACATAGGACTAATTGCCATTTTAAGTTTCCAAGATCGTGAATACCATCGCTCAAATGCAGTTCTAAAACTGCACGTCTAAAAAATTTTTAAAAATTAAATGAAGCAATTAAAATAATAAATTGTCAATATCATTTCAATAATTAAAAAAAAAAATTGTGAAATTTTTGTGAAATTTCTTGGGCATTTCATTATTCCCATCGCACACGACTTTAATGAACAACCGAGAAAATGATGAATAATTAAATCGAAGGATATGACAACAATGACATCTACAGTTCATTCATATCCAGGAATATATCCAGGAAATGGAATATCTGAAAATAACTTTTACTTTTCTACTCACTCAAAATACTCTCGAGCAGCTGATACGGAAGTAGGTACGGCATCGGTGATGTAATTCGTTGAATTTTCCGTTTGGTTAACGTAACTAAAATTGTTGGAACCACCCCGTCCATCCCAACAGTAATCTGTGTTCCACGTATTGTTGCAATGTGTCCACGGTAATTCGGAGGAAAAGGACGAAAAGAGAAAGTAGAAAGACCAGCATATAATAACATTGTAATAGAAAGATGCGTAAAGTGCCACTAACACGGCGCAAATACCGACACCTAATTCAAAATAAAAATAAATCAAATTCAAAATTAATGCCAAACACTACTAAAATTACCTTTAAAGATAGGACAAATCCTCCAAACACTGATCGGCCCTAATCTATTGTATTGTCCTAATACAAGTTCCATATAAAAGAGAGGAAGCGCTCCAAAAATAAGCATTAGAACATAAGGGATGAGAAATGCACCTAACGAATATACATTTAATCCACGTTCATCAATACTTTAAAAAAATAGATTTACCTCCTCCATTTTTATAGCAAAGGAAAGGGAAACGCCAAACATTGGCTAAATCGACGGCGAAACCGATGATGGACAAAAGGAAATCTGCTTTTTGGTCCCAAGTTTCCCTCTCCGGCGGCTCCCATTTAGTTTGAGTTAGCGATTCCAAAGCTTCAAGTCGTCCGTTGCTCCGATTCACTACATCTGATCAACCATTAAATAACAAATAATATTTTATAAACTATTTTGAACTGCGCAAAAAAAATTTATTTTAATATTTTTAGAAATTATATAGAGGATTAAGATCGCACCTGGGGACAAAAATAAGATCTACTTAAAGGGAATGAGAAAAGTCTTTGAAAAGGACAAATGATGTATGAGTTGAGTATTCAGTACATGGAGCAGACGGCTTTACTCGCTTGCTTTTTTTGCAAAGAAAGTGATGCTTTTCTTTGCACCTGGGAAGAAGAAATCGTTTTTCGTAGTTAGGAGGGGAGGGAGGGGAGAATTTAGAATGTTTATTTTTTTGTCCAGACGTCTGGAGTCGGGTCTTAACATTTCTTTAACTTTTATTACTTTGTTTTGACAATCGAATGACAGAAATAATTATATTACGCGCTTGAAATATTCAAAAATCAGTCTTATTAAATCAACGGAATTTTGTTCAAGTCGGCATTGAACTTCATTAAAATGATGAGTTTATTAATAGTACTGTAAATTAAATGAATGTAAAATAATTGGCTCAATGTAAGAACTCAAAAACGCCGTTACTTAACGTTAATTTCGATTAGATTGAATATTTCTGATTTATTACTTTCACTGATTTCTTGATGCATCCACATATTTCCAAGTGATTTTTTTTCACTTGAGGTTTTGACTTATTAATTGAATTACATGAAAATTCTACTTAATTTTGTAAGAATTAAATGAATATTGTTATATAATTTTGTGTCAAAATTAATTATATGTGCATAATTTAACTTGTCAGAAATTGACGCCCGACAGTCGCCACTTTCTTGCTTTTATTCACATCAAAATAGAAAAAAAATTAATTTTTTATAAATCGTAATATATAAACCGAATGAAAAATCTTAAGTGAATGAAATTTAAATCCAACGAGTATCCGACATGTGATGACATAAATAATGAAAGATTCAAGGCCAAAACTCTTGACTCTATTGCCGTTTTTCGGTGCAAAACCATTCACTAGTTGTACGTATCAAATTCAACACTTGTAAAAACATGAAAGTAAATAAAATAATTTAAATTTAATGTTTTCTTGAAAAAAAAAACTAATTATTGCATAATATAAAATGTTGTTTTGCCACATTTCAGCAAACCGCGTGACTATACTATTTACGACATTTAAATAGCAATTAAGTGAAGGAATTTTCAAAACTCGAGTTTAACAATACTGGCATTTTTCCAGCATAGAAAAAAGTAATAAAGAGAAAAAAGTAAAAGAGTCAAAGTTGATTGAACTCTTTCTGCGGAAGACACATTCCCGCACGAACACCTTCAGTTAAGACCGCCAATTAAAGAGATATAAATAATTCGATGGCACAACAACGAATGAGAAAAACAAAAAAAAATGTAATTTATATTACAAATAGGAATATATTGTTTCTTACCTGCTGGTAAAGCGGACGTGTAATAAACATCTTGAGTCGTACTGGATTTTCCTATCCTCAACCACTTGGGCCAAGAAGGTTTCTTTAAACTGACAACAGTTTTCGTTTTGCACAAGTTTGGCACAATGGTAGCACTATTCGACGATCGTCGAGGTTCCAACGACTGACCGACAGTCATTTCTTTACTGCAGTGACCAGGATAGGAACAAGAAGTGTCTTTTATAATTGGATGGTGTTTGAGTTCAAACTCCTCCTCATTCGTTGGCACAATATTATCTGTGTTTCTTAAAGGTGTCGATGAATCTGTTCCAAGTAACGAACTGTCTTGAGACATTCTAAAAGCAAAAATAATGGTAAATAGTTTCATTCACATTTGTTTAAATTGTAGATCATAAGATCAAGGTTCGAGTTATTAATTTTAAGTTTGATTGAGGTGTGGGATCGAATCAAATGTCATTTAAGAGAATGAGAGATTTTTTTTTTCTTTTTAAAAAATCCTATTAAATCCCGATTAAGAGTCATATTGCACTTTTCGAAATGAATTTCCGTTGTACACAACAGGTTTTTTTATAGAGTATCAGTAGGTGTCGTATTTTGTTCTCGGTTTCCGTCCAAATTAAAAGCAACCCCTTTGAGCACCAAGAGCCTTTTTTCACGCATCCTGACTTCGCCTGCTTCATGATCAATCTTCCAATTCACTTACAATTTTCAAATTAAAATTTAAGATGCGTTTTTAATGTTTAAAGTGGAGCTTCGCAAATAATTTTAAATGTTTGTTTTAAATATATTTTAAAGAAATATTTTCATTGAAAATAAATTTTAGAAATTCTTTTGTTTATATTTCATTTAGCATAGCTCGATATCAAAACAAATCGATATTTAATGGCTTCCAAACTTTTAGATTGTTATTAAAATCGACATGTTTTGAAAAATTGCTAAAATTGACTCGATTACCCATAGCTGTCAACAGCTGTTGTAAATGTGCGCTTTTGGTCATACAATAACTTTTCTTGAGCAGACTTTATTTTACATGTGTCATCCATATTGATTCGATGCTAACGAAGAATTAATACCAGTAACGTACTTATTTCCTTTCGTTGTAGAATACAAATCAGTTAGAATTAGTAATTTTTTTTTAGAATTTGTTCGGTAGATAAAGTTAATTAGACACTTGAAAAATGACTTTCTTAGCATATAAATGTAATCAGAGAATCACCGTTGAATGAACGACATTTTTTATATGATAATCTGCTTAATTTGCCACTGCTATCAGAAGCCCCAGATGTGGTTTCAGTTTCTTATTAGTGACTCGAGAGTTATTTCAACAGATCCCATTTTTATTTTTGATTTTTAATCTGTTCGTAATTTTCCTTCGTCAAAAAACTACCAAATAAATTTTTCCATTAATTTGCTGAATCCCTTCAATCCAATAAACGAATTCACTGTAATTTAATGTGAATCAATTCTGATAGTTGATTAGCGCTGTGAAATTCGGAGTAATTTTAAAATAAAAATTAATTAATCGAAAATTTTCAATTTCAAGGGTTAATCAGATTTTGTAGAATCAGTAACGAACCCAGACGTCTGTTTCTTCGGATTGTTTTTCAAATCTGCCATGTTGTTTCCCACATCACTGAGCTGTAGAATCTATTAAGTATTTCCTCATTGAACCGGCCACCTTCGTGGGACCCTCGATTTGTATCCGGCTTGTTACAGTGCGACTAACCGAATCGCTGATATTTTTCATAAAAATTCTCTTCTTCTTCTTCCCTATTCAACTTGAGCAAATGCAAAAATCGACCACTTTAATTTCATAAATTGCATCACAAAACGAATTGGAAATTTAATAATAATCCATCACATTTCCCATGATATTATGTATACATTAAAAAAAAATTAAATTAAAATTGAAAAAAGAAACCATCAGCTACTTACAATTCTATTTTAAGCCGATTTCATAAGTATTAATTCTTATCAAAGCTGAATATCATATAAAATACGATGTTGGAAGTTTGTTTTGGTGTACTTGACACACAATAATTTTTCTCTTTTTATCATTATCAAACTCGGTTTACAGTTGATAAAGCATTCTATGAATAGTTTTACGACGAGTTTTGCAGAGTAAAGAATTTTTCATAAAATACATTAAAAGTTTCGATGCACGTTTTTAATGAAAAAATAAATAGAAGCCAAGATACGAAATTATGTAATAAGTGAACGTGATGTTATTTCGTTTGGTTTAATCAAGTGACCTTGTGTTGTTTAGATGCTAATGAAGAAGAATTAAAGTTTATCGATAAAGGAATTTGAATTTGCCAACCCCAAACAACCCTGAGTGTTATAAAAGAACAACGGAAATGAATTTGTTGCTTTTCAACGCTTCATTATCTTAAATATTCTCTTGGCCATCACTAAAAATACCCAACGGGCTTAAAAACAGCACGTAATTTCTATCGAATTAAAAAACGAACAAAACGATCTTTCAATGCGACTGCAAATTGGATAAAGTTTATATTAATCGAACTAGTGAAATTGCAGTAAGTTTGGTATAATTCGATATATATCTGTAACATTCCCTTGACAACCGATTCGAATTCGTTAGCTAATTCTCGACTTGATGGATACTGACAGCTCAGCTTTAATGACGACAGCAACAGGCGGGAAGATAACAGGTGTCACCACATGGATTCACCTCGTACTCAATCTCGCAATTTCTACTTCAAAATGGAATGTTTTCATTGTCAAATAACATGCCACGACACTTTTAGGGAATGTGAAAAAAAAACAAAATTTTAAAACTAAAATCAAAATAAACGAGTTGAAAAATTAACTCGAGTTAGAAAACTTACATTTGTTATCACACACACAGTATCAAAACTGTCGTTAATTCCTCTTTATTATCTTTTTAATGAGACGATAAAAGTTTTAAATGAATGTCTAAAATATAATTTCTTTCCTTTTATCTTCCTACATTTAATTCAGTCGCAACTAAGGGGTCAGAAAAGCAGTGAGCATTTTGTAACATATATAGAAAGATTATTATTATCAATTAACTTTCATTTAAATTCACAGCAAATAAATGTCAGTATTTTTATTAGCTTTGATTTCGTATCAAATTGAAATGAATAAATTGTACTAAAAGTGAATATTAAATACGCAAACCATTATTATTGTAAACAACACGTGTATAAAATACTACATAAACAAACTATTTAAAATATCGGGAGACAAAAATAAGTGATGAAATTTAAACCGTTGATATCGTTTTGATAAATGACCGATACTCGCAGTCACTGATAATAAAATTATACTTGAAGAAATAAATAGAATTAATCGGACCGAAATTAAATATAGCAAAAACAAAAATAATTTTTCTATTTCTATATTAAAATGAGCAAGAAAAAAGTGACTGGATAAGATAAAAGAAGGACGAAACATTTAAAATAGTCAATAGCAACTTACATTGTTTACGTCGAATTGTTGAAAGGAGTTGGATTGTAGGATTCGTTGGCAAGTCCCCATTCCTGTTGCCCGTGCATGGCTGACTCTCGCTTATTGTTGCTGTCCCGCGCGCTGATGATGTTCGCAGTGAACCAATACGAAGCGAAATGAGGATGCTGCTTTCCGAGGCTGCCTGAGCTGTGCTGAGCTGCACAAAGTGCTCGTCGAAGCTGCGGAGCAATCCGAGCTTTGACTAAAAATACGTGGGCAATTTTTTTTGTCCTGCCTGGACCACTGTGTGACGTGTATGTATGACTGAGCCGATCAAAAGCTGTTCGAAGCGAATATTTTCGGATTTTATTCTTATTTTCTTATATGTCACATTGATCTAGAAATTTCTTTTTAAAATGGAAAAATTGCAAATATAATTAAAATTGGATCTACTTTGTATGTACTTAATGAATCTTTTATTAAAGCTTTGTTTTTTTTTCTTTTTTTTTCTTTTATTGTGTACTTAAATCTTATCTTTAATTGATTTAAATTTATTTTAGGTTTTATTTTTCAATTGTTGCTGATGTTTTTATTGTTTTGGATCTGCTTTTATTTTTAGATCAGATTTCCCAATAAATGTAGACATATTGCAAATAAATCTTGCTTGGTATGTTGATCGAATATTCTTAGAAATAAATTCACTGTTGGTGTTGATTTATTGCTTAAGTATTGTCATTTTTCTCGGAAATTTCGTGTTAATTTTTCGATTCGTATGAACTACGAATTCGTAGTTTTAGCACCAGTTGTCGTTAGTTGATCATTAAATTTTTTTTTAATGATAAACTAAGGTATTCGATTAGCATATAATATGCGCGACTAACGATGAATTTTAAGTCTGCAAAAAAGAAGTCTTTTATAAATCCCAACCAACTTTTTTATTAACTCATGATTTATTTATGACATTAAGTTTAATGCAATTGCATTTTTATTAAAAAAAATAAAGCTTTTTAATTTATTTATTCTCGTTTACCTGAGGGAAAGTCGATTCCGAAAATTTGTTTCATTTACCAAGAAAATGGGAAAATTAAAATTTTACAAATCGGTTTTTTATGTGTTTTTGATGGTGCACTTAAATTAAATATATCAAATACATACGGATTCTGAGGTCATGTTCAGTTTATGAGATTAAATGGAATTTTCAGCCACTCTAAATCTCCGAATTTGACTCATGAATTTTTGCTGATTCGAGGATTATTTCTTCATAACCCGTAATTTATAGAGCAATTAATCAAAACTTAGTTGCGATTATATAAAATAAGCTTTTTTGTTAGTAATCCTCATACTTTTGGCTCTTTAAAAAAAATTTGGTTTGACTTCATCGCAAAAGCCTGTTTATGACCACCTTACACAATAATCGCCGTTCAATAGTTTAACAAATAATTTATTTCGAGAACAAATAACTACCTGTGTTAAATTACAATTTTTTAAAATGAAATGCAAATAGCTAAAATTGTCGTAAATCAAGTTTTATTAAATCATAATAGTACTTGCAATTCTTCTTACTTATTTGCGTGCGATGCAATTCAAAGTCGTCGTAATCCTCTTTCTCATCTTTATTCGCGTAATCCGATCATAAAAATCAATAACTATATAAACACGAACATATATACATTGAAAATTTTTCTCATTATTTTATAGCAATTTTAAATAATATAAACATCACATTTTTTTTTAAATCAAAAGATTTAAAATTGATTTTTGTAAAATTTATTTATTCATTTTCTTGGTACATGAAGACTAATTTTTTTCGAAAGTGCAATAAATTTATCAAAATTTCTGAAAATAGAAGCGAGTAATTAATTTTGTCTGATTGCGCTTCCACACCTTAATTTAATAAAGTGATGGGCGAAAAGAAAAGAACCCTATTATCTTTTACGTTTTGATTTCCGACATCTGGTGTTTAGATTTTTTTTTCTTTCTTTTTTCATGGACAAAGACACTTGAGTAGCAGCAGTAAGTAAATGGGGATTCATTAATGAAAGATCCCACTTCTGTTTAGCGCCAAATAGGTCAATTACTGATGGATTTAAAAAATATCAATAGAATAATTAGCACTTATGCTATGAAAAGTTTGCTCCAAATCAGTTCTTCAATTTTTCTTTCAATTTTTTTTTTAGTTGTTCATTTAGTGCACTGAAAGTATTAAAATTGTTTTTTTTAATTTAAAAATATCAAAAATTAGTAAATAATTAATATTCGAAATTTCAGTGTAAATTAAAGATATTATTGATTGCTATTTTTATAAAAAACTTAATAATTGAATTTTAGTTATCCGTTATAACGACAGATGGCAACTTGGATCAAATTCAAATAGAAGAAAATGGCGGTGCGAGATAATTAAGTGTTTTTTTTTTTAAAAAAAGGCCGTTTTAATTTTAAACAACCGTAAAACCATCTAGAGATTTAGATGCATTCACATTCAAGTTTAGGTTTATTGGCTGCCAATTATATGTCATCGAGTGATGAGGAGGAGGAATTGGAAGAGAAGAGAAAATGTGAAGAAGATCCAAGACAAGCAAAGAAACTGAAGACAAACAACACTCCAGTCGAGACACTTTATTCAACAATAGATAATCATTCTAAGTAATTAGACTAAAAATAACAATTTCTCATTTAATAAATTACAATAATTAATTTCATAACTAAAATGCAACTTTTTTAATTTTTTTTTCTTTTTTTCTTTTTTTAAATTTAAAGTTTATACCGAAATTTAAAAAAAAATTGTGTAATCTGATGAGGAGAAAGGTGTAAACATATTACATAATCTTTTTTGTTTGTTTGGAATTCTTTGTATTCGCCAAAAACTTTTGTTATGTGCGTCTTAAAGATAATTTGTCAAATGGCCAGAGATGTAGTCATGTTAATGGCATCCAAATTATAAGAATAGCTTCATAATAGCTTGCCCAGTATGACATTGTTCTAACTGAGCTTTGCACATTTTTCTATGTTTAAAAAAAAAGACATGAATTTATTTGAAACGAAATAATTGCATTTTCTATTAT
Organism: Henia vesuviana; assembly: GCA_034696185.1. Classification (NCBI taxonomy): domain Eukaryota; kingdom Metazoa; phylum Arthropoda; class Chilopoda; order Geophilomorpha; family Dignathodontidae; genus Henia; species Henia vesuviana. The sequence goes on along the minus strand of JAQFZU010000155.1, from coordinate 9,255 downwards.
TTTTCAAATAGGAAACAGATAAATGTCGCTCGTCTTCCATTACCATCATCCATTGGTAAAATGTTCCGTGATCAAGTTGATTCACACGACGATGAATCGGATGACCATCAAGGAAGAATTCGTACATTTAAACACGAAGCTGGAAATTGGGCATCTTTTGTATATATTTCTTGTAAGCTTTAATTTTTAGGTATTCAAAATTTTTCTTATTCAAAATTTTTAATTTCTTCATTAATGTGATAATTAATTTTTCAGATGAACCGAAGGATATATTTTACGATCTAGTAAATTCGATCTTAAAAATATATTCTACTAATAACATTATCCTGGAACGAGTTGATGAATTACATTTAAGTTTATCAAAAACAGTCGTTATTCGACATCATTGGATTGAGACGATAGCAAAAGAACTTCAAAAAAATTTTTCCATTTTTTACAAGTAACTTTAAATATTTCTTTAATACTTGAATTATTTCTATCGCGCAAATGACTACAAACTAGGTTTTTAATACGCCTGAAATCCATCGATATTTATACAAATGAGGATAAAACAAGGTCGATCAATTTGACTGTAATAACATGAAAGGTTTTGATTACAAAAAAATATATAATTATTAATAGGACATTCATAGGAATCAAAGCTAATGATGGTTACAAGGAATTAAAAACGGCGGTTGATGTAGTGGATCAATGCTTTTCAGAATTTAAATTACCAACATTTTATAACGTATAAGAAAAATACAGGGGTATTTAATTGAATCTAAGCCTAACTGAAGTAATTTCATTACAGCCGCCTTCTTTTCACATCAGTATTGCGTGGTGTAATGGTGATTATTACGATAACATGATAAAATTTGTGCCTCAAATTCAGGTAAATTGTGATTGCTTTTTTTAGAAACTAACAGAAGTTATTCTTAAGTTTCATGTCTTTATCTGTAGGAAACCTGTGAAGTCTTTGTACAAAAAATGGGCGAATGTAGAATGATGTTAGTAGATACGCTAAAATTTAAAACTGGAAATAAAACTTACACAATAGAATTAAAAACCTAATATTTTGAACCTCACAAAATTAGAATTTTATTAAACAAATTAAAAGAAACAAAAAATGTATTTGAATAGTGTGAACTTAAAATGTCTTATTTTTAGTTTTTGTTGAGCCCATTAAAGCTAAAATTTACAATGACAGGTATGAATGAGTTTTGAATAGGGTTAGTGAAGTGGGCAGTGGAGAAACCATAAGTTCATGGCTATTTTTATGATTATTTGTGCATTTTGGGTCACGTTTCTCATCAAATGGTAATGAAATTTACATAAATGAACTTATGAATATTCTTTACACGTGAAAATCACTTAATAAAACTTAATTCGAATGTAAGTTACCAATCAAAATATAAGCATTTTAGTAAAATATCTTTTTAGTTAGAATTTGCTTATCAAATCAATTCAAATTCCAATTCCCAGGCCTGATTTTATCACTTAATTTTCGATTTTTATATTTTCAATTATGTGGTAAAAATTATATGTAAAAAATTACTGTATGTCATTTTCCATTACGGGGAGACTTAAAACCCACAACACAATAGCCCAAAGAACTCCTAAGCAACATATTAATCCTGCAAAGGCCAATACGTATTTGCCAAGATTTGAGCTTTTTCGTTTGGAAGGTTTAGTAGGCGCTGGTTCGTCAACTTCGTCATCCGAAACCTGATCTGATGCAGTGAATTTCTGATAACTTCTTTCTTTTGCAAAGCTCTAATTTGAATCATCACAAATTAATAATAGCTATTATAAAATTTGAAAAAACATTTTTTACTCTTATTTCTTTAATTGTGGGATACCGTCCAGCTGCTTCTTTGAAACTTTTCGGAGAGAGATCCAAAGACGATTTAACCAATTCGGCCTGCGAAACACAAAAATTAATTATAATTTTCTTATATCATAGATATAATAATATTTAAAATTGTCATCACCACCGCAGAGTGCTTCTCTTGTACTATGCCATTAATCATTACCTCGACGGGTTTGACTGTTGACTGCAATTTCTGGACCTGGGAATAATTTTTAAAAAATTAAGATGAATTAAATGTGAATTTGCTATGTTTACATAAACATTGCTGCTATTCCTATTCCTGCTTCTGCTTCTACTTCTACTTCTTCTGCGTTTTACATCTGACGGTGTCTTGGGTGTCTTTATACTTTCTCTGGATCTGTTGAACCGGTCCAGGATCTCTGGGCAATTTTTCAGATTTGATGCTGGTTCCCAAGTGTCCGAGTCTGCGCCAAATCCACGCCATCGTACTAAATATTGTGTTTTGTTGTGTCTAACGCGTGTAGTTAAAATATCTTCTACCTGCGGATGGTGGGAATAAATAATAATTTTGAATAATATTCATGAGCAGCCAAAAATTGAGAGGTGGATGTTGCTATTGGCCTCAATTCGTGAAAATCTTTCGTGAGCAGATTCGAGGTCAGTAACGTATATATATTTTTCCCGCGTTTTTCATATTTTTCTAGGTCACAAAGTGAAAGATTATTCAAAATATTTACCTCATATTCTTCATCAGACATTTTAATTTAAAATATACTGATTTAACTGAAATCAAGGCCAGACAATGAAATGTCCAAATACCAGACATTGAAACCGATTAGTCTCTGTTCAGTTGGAAATTATTTTTTTTACAAATTGCACTTAAAATTGTTTTTATAATGATTTTAATTTTAAGTAATTTTGAAGTTTTAACAGTGTCAATCAACATTGCACTTAATTAGGAGCTTTAATTGTTGTGTAGTTTTAAAATGCGGAGTCTTTTAGTTATTCCAGGTAAGCATTCGATTATGCCATCTTTTGAGAAAATAATAAATTTGAGACGAAGACAGAATTTCATTAAAAAGCGAATTTTGGATTTTTTTTGTTGCAATAACTTAACTGTTTAATTACTTTGTATTGAAATACTTTTTAAATGCAATAATAACTGTATTTTTTAAATTTTTAAACGTTTATATCTTTAAATGACGTCATATTTATTTAAATAAATGAAATTTCTTAAGTTTTAGATAAAAATAATGGAAAAATTTAGATTGAATTTTTACCATTCCATTAACAAAAATTATTTATTTTCACTGATAATAGATTAATATTATCACATACTATCACAAAGTCTCGTGCAAAAATCAATTTTAAGGTATAAGCATGCGCAGTTCAGGCTGATCGCTGCTGTGGCGTGTAACAAAATCCTGCTTGGTGTTATGGCGCGACATTCGTGGCATTCAGCCAAGAGATTTGAATTATTCCAAAAGTTTTGCGTTCATTAGCAACGCATAATGGAGAGTTATATCGTTTTCATTTCGCCAGAGGCATCGACATATAACGAAATTATCAATGGTCTTCAATGTCGTAACAGAAAATTGATATCCGATTATAAAAATCAACAAACTGTATTGACCAACGATGGAACTACCAAATGGAAACCGTCTGCAATTAAACTAATTGATCTTATTGAGTCCAGTGACTTAAAAATTGTTTGGAAAGATTTGAATGTTGTTACCTTCGATGCTTTAAACACGGAAAAGGACTTAAAGTAAGTAATAAGGTTATAACCACTTGTAACTATATAATTCAATTTATTATTATTGCAGGAAATTGGTTAATATAACTACAATTGAATTATCTGAATATTTATATAAATTAGCAGAAACTTTGCCCTTTCCAGGTATGATTATTTGCCAGGTTTGAAAGTATTAATTATTTAATAATCGTTTTCAACTTTACAGGGACATTTCATTTAGATATTATTTGGGACTGGACTAAAGCTGATTCATTAAAAATCGAGTAAAAAAATCTGAAATGAAAATTAAGAATTTAAAATTAATATTTTATTGATTTGCAGTGATCACACAGAATTGTTTGGATCTTTAAAGAAGCTAATATCATGGCATAATGGTTTTCTATACATAATAAAAGGATCTTCAAATGAAAATGAAGATATTGTCGAATGGGTGGAAATGTTGGGAGCTGAAACTGTTACGAGCGATTTTCTTGCTGAAATGTTAAATCCGTGGGTGACGTTTTGGAGGGGAAGTGTTTCGTTATATAATAAAGAAGTATATATTAATGAGTATTGAAAACTTTGTTTTGGATTTGACTAATGAATGATGTTTTTTTAATTAGAATGAAATAAGTCAGAGGCTATTAGGTTTTCATCTCGTATCTGAAACAGCGAATTTATTTAATGACAGTATTTTTGTTAATGAAGAAGATGCCGACCCACATGTAAAATTTTATATTTAAAAAGCAAAAGTTGTTTATTTGGTTTAATTTTTTCATTCATTTCAGAGTAAAATTTGTTTATCTTCGAATATGGAGATTCTATCGGAATTTGATATTAATTCTGTCCCTATTTATATTATCACACCTCATATGTTTAAATTGACAGTAAAGTCAGACGGTCAACTTCAAGAGAATTCCAAGAATTGGTTGAAAAATTTTAATAGTCAAGCTAAGGTTGATGTTTTAAATAACGCATAATCTAATTTTATTGAGGATTATTATAATTTTTAGCTTGGGTTAATAGTTCGTCTGCATTATAGTACAACCAATTCGATCAGTCATGATAAAACATTCGATACATCGACAATATGTTGGAAAAACGCAATTAAAAATGGAAATTATAGATGTAAATATAACAACTTTGATTATATTTATTTAAAATTACTTTTGCTTATTTTTTTTAAATTTTAAATTGGATATAGCATCGATTCCGCCTTTAACTAAATATACCCAACAACTTAATTTTCTAATGATTGGAGATGCAACTGGTACTTGTAACATTAAATTTCATCTTCTACAAACATCGTACCCGCTCTTAGGGTTTTTAAATGAAAGATTGGGAATTCAAGCCAAAATTATGGAAATATCTAGGGATGAGACCGACACGTGGCTACCAACGTTAGAAGCTTTGCCATATTATTACGATACAGAATGTATTGCAGATGCATTGGCAATTATTAAGGAAGTTCAATCAAATGTTTTATTTTATTGGAAAAGTAATCAATTTTTTTTATAATAAAATTTTAATTTTTTTCATTAATTATTTATTTCTTTTAAGGAAAATTAGACGAAGGTGACGATTTACCTGAAATGAATACAGAAAACATTCGTCACGTATTTGTTAAAGCGAGGCAGAAAGTGCTGGAAAAACTTATAGATCAAAGTACTAAGGCATTGAGTCTTGTTAATATTATTAACGAAAAATCTCAACCCAGAGTTTGCGAACCAGGTTTGAATTTTGTTTATATATTCAAATCTGAGTTTAATTTTATAATTTTTTTTACAGAAAATTTAGATGAACCAAATAATTGGCCTGAAAAAAAGGCATTAATGAATATGAATTTCGAAAGTAAATTTATTTCTAATTATTCTGTTCTGGATTTAGGTAATAGGAATTTGGTATAAAATAAAAATTATTAATTGTAATTTGGAATTTAAATAGTTTCAGATAGTGGGAAATATTTTTTGACGTGTTTTGACAAGACTGGAAATGCTAAAAGCGTACGAAAATTATCTACATTGGAAAATAAAGTATTTTTCATATTTTAGTAAATAAGTGATGATTTCATTATTAATTTTCTCTCTTAGATTCGAGAAAAGCCAATTAGCAAATCTTGCTCGGATGAGTGCAGTTTTCCTGATGTCCAGTTTAGTATTTAATTATGACTTGATTTGACAAATTTTTATAATTAATACATTTTTAGTTATAATAATGATTTAAGAAATGCAGATAGCGAGGAAAATGTTTTTTATAAGTCTAAATTTATAACTGACGAAACGGCATCAATATCTTCAACCACAACTACAAGAGGAAGATTAAGATCTCGGATTAGTTCCGAAACTTCAGACAAAAGTATTTTGAGGCGGAGTCCTCGATTAACGAAATGTTCATCACCGATTAAAAGGTTAAGAGAATGTAAATCTACTTCGTCAACAACATCTGAGAAAAACGGACCTGAAAAGACAATTTCGTATGTTAAATACATAATTTTTTGGATGATTTTTGATATATTGTCAGCTTTATAAATTAATTTTTTTATTATTTCAGTATAAGTAGTAAAGTCAGTTCTACGAATAGCGAAATAAATCAAAAAAGACAAAGGACCAGTTCAATACGAAAGTCGTTAGTGAAAGATTTAGTTAATACCATGTCAGAACACCATAAAATGGTATAGCAAAATAATTAAATATAAAGAATTATTCCAAGTTTATTCATTTCGTTTCAAATAGAAACTAAGGAATGCTGTTTGCACTGCTCTCGAAGAACATGGGATTTTCAGAAGTCACCCATTGTTTGATACCTGCGGTAAAAAATTATTCTCCATTTGCAGTACTTTCGTTCAAGACGTGGTAGCTGGTCGAGGAAGAACCAGTGAACAAATGTTAAAAATTGCACAGTCTCACGTTAAACAAGTTAGTATACTTTTTTTTGCGATTGGTCTTTCTTCAATATTATATTTTTAGGTGATAAATTTTGAAACGGAGTTCGCGTCGTATAGGAAAAAGTCAACGCCTTAATTTATTTTCCTTGTTAAATACAAATTTTTGTTTAATTCATTGTAAGCACATTGATATTTGTGATTAAAATAAACAATTTACTGTTTTAAAAAACAATCATTTCCGTTTCTTGAAAAATGTTTGTACATCCAAATCAACTCTACCAATAAGTGCTTGCATAAGCTTTATAGTGACTTAGTATTGTTTTTAATTTATTTTAAATTAAACTTTTGCGCAAAATATTTAGTCCTTAATTTTTGTACCAAAATGGTGATATAGTAGCGACCTCTTTAGTCTTTGATCATCTCCATTTTAAAAATGCTTAAGGCTTATTGCAAGTATAGGATCCTTGTCGATCACGTTAGTCAACCTTGTCTTCAGTGTTGCACCACGTTGCGAACGAAGTACTCAGGATATAACAAATCGATCCAGGCAATTGTTAAACTAAAACCAATTCTGAAATATCCGGAAAATATCTGAAATGGCATTTCGAGCACAATTTGAAGGGAGTAACGAAGTGGGAGTCTTTTCTAAATTAACAAACAAGTATTGTCTCGTGGGTATCGGTGAAGCCGAAAATTTTTATAGGTAATATTTTGAAATCAAATATTTGTGTTATACGTGAAAATTGAATATGAAATTTTACAATTTCAGTGTTTTCGAAAGTGAATTACAAGATACAATTCCAGTCATTCATGCTTCAATTGCAGGATGTAGAATCATTGGTCGATTGACCGTTGGTAAGAATTTATATGGCGTTATTTGTATTAAACAATCACTTTTAACTTATTATTACAGGAAACCGACATGGTTTGCTTGTCCCAAGTACAACAACAGATCAGGAATTGCAGCATATTCGAAATTCCTTACCCGACGAAGTAAAGATAATGCGAGTAGAAGAGAAATTATCGGCCCTTGGAAATGTGATGGCTTGTAATGATTACTGCGCACTTATTCACCCAGATTTAGATAAAGAAACGGAAGAAATTTTAACAGACGTACTCAGAGTCGAAGCTTTTAAACAAACAGTTGCAGAAAATGTTTTAGTTGGCACATATTGCGCAATAAATAACCGAGGCGGATTGGTAAATATTTTAGATATTAATTTTATAAAAATATAATTAACAGATATAAATTATTCAAATTCTTAGGTGCATCCGAAAACAAAAATTGAAGAACAAGAAGAATTATCTTCTTTATTGCAAATACCTTTGGTGGTTAGTATGAAGATGCCTAACAATTTTTGAATTTGCACCACATTAAATATTTTTTACTTAGGCGGGAACAGTAAACAGAGGTAGTGCCGTTATCGGAGGTGGAATGGTTGTGAACGATTGGTGCGCTTTCTGCGGTTTGGATACGACCGCAACAGAATTTTCGGTGGTGGAGAGCATTTTCAGGCTTACTGGAGACGGACGGGGTCCCGGTGGTCCACCTCCACCACCAGGAATCACAACAGAATTGAGAGATTCGCTCATTGAAAGGTATTTTATTTAGTCACAAATTCATTTAACGTGTCTAATATTTATCTTGCGTTTATTACAGTATGCCTTAAAAACTGGAACAATATGATTGCGCATAAAAATGATTTGTTTGATAAAATAAACACTGATTTAATTTGATGAGTGGGAGGAATGTTTTTTAAGAGAAAATGTGTTAATGTTTGCTACAAATCCATTTTAAAGTTGATTCTGATTTTAGATCAACTAATTTAGAAATCGATCGCCACTGACATTGACATGCATATGCTCTGTTACCTAAAATGATAAGTAATAAACGAATGAATTGATTTATTTGGAATTGGAATTTACCTTTTTTTGCTTTTAACTTCGATCTTAATTTGTGAAAATCTGGCATATTATTTCTTAGAAATAAATAATCAACATCAGAACACCACGAGAAATTGTCGATCGCTAACACTTTGAAATCGCATTGCAGACATCGAAGGGCATTACATGCACTGGAAAAAAATTTTTTATAAAAATTATTTTTAATTATTTTGATTTATTTTTAATACTTAGTGCTTGAGGTTGTAGTGCAACCCATTGGAAGAGCCGTCCCAGCCAATATGGTTGGAAAACACCTAATGGAATTGGTTATTTATTATTTACGCATAACTAACCAATCGATTACTTTATTTTTAAGCTTAATGAGGGTGGTCGATTTCTTTCACTCTGAAAACCAAATGCTACAATAAATTTAAAATATTTAATGTGGAACAATTATTTACTCCGGGAGTTATCGATTCGTCAGCACAAATATCGTCCAAAGCAGCTTGCAATTCATCATCTTGCATTGAATTGTCTTTACTAATGTGATATTAATGAATGTTTAATTTAAGGATAAAAAGTTAGGCAAAATGGGTCATATTTTACCACGATTTTCTTTTCATCGGCTTGTCTGCGATATATTTGGTCTCTATTTCATCTAATAAATCATCAATATCGTCCGCCATCTGCATTATATTATTTTTAATTTTTTAAATAAAATAAATAGTTATTTTCGTATAAACTACTCGAGATCAAATGTTTACCTGAGCCTTAGTTTCAACAAATCGTTACCAGGATTCCAGGTGTCAATAAATTACATTAAAAATTAATATCGAATATCTAATGTATCATATTATGGAACGCTGTTTGTCCCGATATTTTTATGTTAATTTTTTAAATGTTAATCTGAAATAAAACTAATTTTTTAAGCAATTTTGACTA
>JAQFZU010000154.1:0-43544 GCA_034696185.1 Henia vesuviana | reverse complement strand
AACAAGATCTGATTAACGCTTAATCAGATCTTGTTTTGACTCTTAAAAGCAATCAAACATCATTAATTGCATCAAAGACCAAATTTGAACAAATTTGCAAAAATATTGTTTTTCAATTGATGGAATTATTCAAAGGCACCAGATTTATTATGGACAGTTTTTTAGCTGGTATTGATACAGTGAGTATAATCACTAAGAGGTACTCCTCCCCTATGATCGCTACTAATTTAAACAAATAAATCCATTTCTGTTTAAATAAAGCACTGATACCAATTAAAACTAGCATTTCTAAGAAATAGATTTTATCTTGTTAAACTGTAGCTTAAAAATGCACTGTCCCACAGGAAAAGCATTCGATTTTTTTCCGAGAGAAAAAATGTATTTTTAAGCTGTAAGTTTAACAATATAAAATCTATATCAAAAAAGTGCTAGTTTTAATTAGTATCAGTGCTTTGTTTAAACAAAAATAGATTTATTTGTTTAAATTCATAGCGATCGGACAGGGAGAGGGGAGAGGTCCGTAGTACCTCCTTGTAAGATTAGACTAGCATTAGTGTAATTAAAAATTAACGCCATCACTAATACAACAGTAAAAAGCATCCAAATATATTATTTAAACCTGCGAGGCGCTTGTTTCTTTTTCAGCTGGGATTGTTTTCGTTTATTCTCATGATACTCTTTTATATCTGCGATTTTCTTATGTAACATCTCCATTTTTTTGACATCAAATTCATAATGCGTCTTCATCTCTTCATAATGCTTTATGCTTTCGTAAGTTACATCTAACTTTTTTCTAACTCTGCACAAATCGCATTCGGCAAAAAAATTTCTTCTTCTTCCAACAGTAACAGCCTTTGCATAATATTTTTCAGCAAAATTCAAATCCTTCTTCTTTCCGTGTTCATATATTTGTGCCAATCTTCGAATCAAAAACAAAAAAATTATTAAACGTAATACGAATAAATAAAAAAATTACCTATGGTATGTCTGACTACTGAATGGATCCAAAGCGATTGATTTGAGCAAACAGTCTTTGCCTAATTGTTCTTCACGCAAAAGTCCAAAACCTTTCCCACATTTTTTCAATACAGTCGATGAATCTGGCCCAACTTCTAAAGCCATTTTATAAAATTTTTTCGCATCTTCAAGAGCTTTCTCGTCCACGTTGGAACCACCAGTAAAATCCCGTCCCCGCGCCAAGATAATGTCGGCCAGAAATACGATAGGAACTGCCAATTTCCATTCAGTCAATTCACAAGCGAGACGTAAACTTTCTTCCTCCATTTCGGTTGGTTGCGTACGACATCCTTCTTCCACTCTTCGGATTCGTCCAGCCAAGAAAGCCATTCCGAGATGCCATTTGTAATTGCTTTTATCCAGTTTCTTCGCTTTAACGTATAATTCGAGGCCTTTGTGATAGTTGGAAGGACCAAAATGCCCTAATGTAAAAGCGTGTGAACCGTATATAGCGGCTCGAGCCGCGTCATTTAAGTCGTCTATTTTCTTAATACTTTTTAATATCTTTCGTGCATCTTCTGATCTGCCCATCTCTTTTAGTATAAAACATTTGTTACTCAAACTCAGAGTTTCATAGCCTAAAATGCAGTCGTCATGGTTCTGTTCCAATCTCATTAAAAAATCATTAATTATTGACAAAGCCCTGTCGTGATTTGTGGGCGAGGTTCTACAATATATATACGCTGCGAATGGTATATAAAATTTCTCCAATTCTTCTTCGTGCTTTATGGAATGAAGAGAACGTTCCAGAACCATATCTAGACCTTTTTCTTCGTCATTGATTTCAGGCTGCCAAGTAAAATGGCATTCTAAATCAGAAAAATCCATTCTGAAAAAAGAAATAATATTTAATTTTCTATTCATTAAAAATTGACGATTCATTATACTTTACTTTGACCGCAACACCAAACAAGATTGAAGGATCTTTTATAGCCAATGTAACTTTCGGTATCAAATTGAGATGTAGTATTTTTATGTGTGATTATTGATTGCTACTGCAGCCTGGTGGCAATTTTTGGTCAAAGCACGTACTCGGGTTTTCCCCTCGGGTTTCCCGCCAAAACTGTCTCTTTGCATCTTCTGGAATATGGAAAGACGAAAAATGATAATCCGATATTAAATACGCGGAAGTCATTTCGAAATCCGAATTGCATTTCTTAACGATAATCCAGTATTACGATTTAAGTAATTTTATTTTAAAAATAATTTAAGTATTTAATTTAAGCATTAATCAAATATATTAAACCTATTTATTGATTTATAAAATTTTATATTAGTACAAAAATGTTTCTTATGTAATTACTAAGTTTTGCTTTCGTTAAGTGTTGAATATTCGGAATAATAAAGCAGAAAAAAGCAATCAATTTGAAAAGATAAACCTTTAACTATTCGCAATTCAATTACATCATTCAAAGCATTTACAAAATGGAATAATTCATTCGTATCAAAACATTCATTTCAATACAACATTCTGCTATTAGCAAATCAATGCTATTTTATTTTATAAAACAATATAATCAGGATCTGTACGTGCGAATAACATCTTTGATCTCGGCTCTACAAATAGGACATTGACTATTCGGCTTCGAGCTCAGTTGTTTCGCACAATCGAAACACATACACATATGTCCGCAACTATACAATACGCTATCGACAGCTTTTTCGTAACAAATTGTACATTCATTTTGCGCATTGTCGTGAATTCCATCCAATCCCGAAACATCTTGAGCTAATGCTATTTGCTCTTTCGAGGGTTTAGCTTGACTATTACTGGCCAATATTGGCGGCAAAATAACTTGAAGTTGTCCTCTTTGGTGCGTAGGATTTCGAGTCAATCCTAAAACAAAAAACAAAATTAATAAATAAAACAAAAAAAAATAAAAATTACGAACCTATTAAACGTATCTTGGTTGTATTGGCATAAACATCAAAAAATGGCCACAATTGTTGCGTATGATCAACGTGCATTATAGTAACAGGTTGCAAATCGTTTTTATAGAATAAAACTTCACCTATTAAAAAAAGAAAAATAAAAGCAATAAACTTTCACTTCCAATTACGTATCGTGGGAACTATATACATTATAGGATATGACAATGTAATTATGATGAGCTTTAAGCTCAGAATGCCCGATTGCCTAAAAGACAACAAAATGCAGGAAAACCCTCCAGTGACCTTAAAAACAATTTTTTCCCAAAACAAACAAAAGTGAGCAGCGTGGGAAGAGGATCAACGAAGCTTTACCAGAGTTGTAAAAGTGGAGATCTTGTTTTGCACTAATGGCCCAGTAACCCTCATCCAATTACGATTTACAGATTCACCAACTAATTTTTATTGCCTTTTCTTTTTACCTTCGCTAGTTATAGAGAAGCCGAGTTCGTCCATTCGTTGGGGACAGTTGGCCACGTCTTTGTTCAGCACCCAGTACTCGGGGCGATCTAGTAGAAAATCCGAGTCCTCAGGCAAGTCGGAAGAAGATAACAAACTGGGATTACACGATGTTAAACCGAATGCCAAAGATCCCATATAACCATTTACACTCTCTACAATCTGCGAAATAAACAAAGTATATCATTTTTTAAAAATAATCCCAAATTTAATTAGCAATAGCTCACTTGTATAGTTATTCGCTCTTGCGGACGAAGGGGAACGTTACAAAACACGTAACCCTGACAAAATTCAGACTCGATTCGAGTAGCCACGGTGCGATCGTTCGATAGTAGGATATTTCTACCAATTGTTGCGTGAAAAGTGGTGTTTTCCGATGCTCTTGTTGTTGAGGGTCGATCGATAATTGAATCTTCGCTGATGGCACCGTCGTTGTTATTAGCGCTTGTTACGGCTTCGGTTCGTTGTTGCGGTCTGGTATAGTTGTTCAATTGGGTTCTTACATCTGCAAGAATTTATAAATATTTATTTTATATTGCATTGCGTTACATTAGAAATTTATAATATATTTTTTTAGTGTTTAATCAGCAACTCAAGATGCAGCTGCATCCCGTCTGCGACAAAGGTTGTGCCTAATTCAATAACTCACCCTAACCACCACCTGGCACGTGCCTTACGGCAGCTGGCACGTGCCACCAGGATAATAGTCGGCAACCAACACGTGCTGAATGAATACGGGCGGCAGGAAGAAGAGGGAGGGACACTAACGAGGGTGCAGGAGGGTCTACGAACGTTAAGAAGGATATCCTTTGATGAGTCTTTGATATACAATTATATTACTCGAGTGGTTTTTAACAAAAAAAATATTTGAATAACAAAAAAATATTATTTTTATTATAATTTACATAAGAAAAATTGACTTCGGATGAATTTTTTTTCGATTTTTAATTATTTTTTTCCATTATATTAAATTACTTAAATTAAATTTATTTAAATTAATTTTTTTATTTTTAGCATGGATAAATCGATTTTTAATTTATTAAATTCGTTATGTGAAAGGGCCCATAAGCAGCTGGAGGAAATGAAGTGAGTTACCCAGGTGTACTTCCTCTGCTAGAAGCAGAAGGGTATACGACTCTTACGTATAATTAATGCGGCAGTTGCAGTTTGTATGAATGAATGAAAAGTGGGTGGATATTTTGGGATTTTTTTTTTCATTTTCCCTTTCGGGTGTGGTTAATTATTTTTAAGGCGGGACACGACTAGTATCGATTTTTCAACTGAATATTTTATTAAGTATTTTTTTTTTCAAATTTTCTTTTCAGTGTACAAAATGTTAAATAAAATTATATATTAAGAGAGTGAAATCTCGAAATCTTTGAAATTTTATTTACACAAACATATAAAAATTCCATGAATTTAAAAAAAGATAAAAACCTCATCCGAACATCAATTTTTCACTCAGCTAAGCTGAGTAATTCATTATTTGTGACTAGAAAATTCATTTTTTCTCACTTTCAGAAACTATACACAAGAGACTAGCACAAATTCTCACCAAAAGACAAACAACTTTACACAATCGATTATCAAACATTTAGTAATCTACTTAAAAATAATTTTTTGTTAAAAATAAAGTTCAGCGCAAACTGTTAAGAACAACCTTCACTTTCTGCAGATCGTTTTGCGTGAGCGAACGTAGACTATTGTACGTACCAAGAAATTCCATTGCAATAGTGTTTCCGTAGATGTCCAAAACAGCCCACAACGGACCTCGAGTATCGACACCGTTGAAAAAAATGCCTTTCTCCTCTCCATTGATCCCAAAATGCACGTCCCCATTCTGAGTAACGTAATAAAACAGCACCGAGTCCCTTTCCGCGTATCGTTCGGCCAAAGCCTTGGCCCAACAGCCGGGTTTGTTCGTGAAATCGGGGCAAACGTATTTCGGCAAATTTCCTCTCAAACCGCTCGGATCGACGTTCGTAAAGCCAAATCGAATCACACCGCTCCAACTGGTCGAGGTTTCGGAAAAACGAAGATAAACACGTTCGTTAATCTTGACCGGTCGGTTACTAAATACGACTCCTTTGCAGAAACTTTCGTTTCTACGAGCAACTGCTCCTCCTTGAAGCAATCGGATATTTTCGCCATGGATTGGATGAAATGTAATTGGTGGTAAGTTATTCGTTCCGATTACGTTATCGCTAGCCGAACGGGATGCTATAAATAAATAAAATAAATTAATTTCATGTACAAAATTCAACGGCAAATTCATTTAAATAGGGATAAATGAACGCACCGAAACGTCGGCGTAATTTCTTGATGAGTTTCATAGGGGTTTTCATGATGACTCGAGTTGTCGAATGGCAAAATACAAGAGTGAGTGTTTGGAATGGAAGTGAAGTTAGATATTCACTCGGTCGCAGCTGAAGCGCGAATGAGCTGTTGCAGCCAACGACTCGGCCTCATATACCCACCCTCAATGCCACCGGACGTGGTAGGGCATCTGTTCTCAACCCTCCCCCGAGTCACGCTCATTCATTTCCCCATCATAAAAGAATAAAAAGACTTCCCCGACTACCCCCATTTTACTTTTATCACGCTAAAATCAAAGGAAACATTCAATATGAGTTGGGTGTGTGATTTATTGTTTACTTGTGTTTTCTTCTTTAATGAATTATTTTTATCGTTGGTTATTTATAAATCAAATTTATTTTAAGGGATTGTTCGATGGTTAATTGATTTTTTTTAAATTGTTAAAAATGGAACCGAAACTAACTGTCGACGTTGCAATGTAATTTATCATTATCGGTCTTGTGACTGAATCATGAGATATGAATTTTTAATACTTACAATGAATATTGCAGATTTTTCCTATTGACGAGTGGTTACCTCCCATTATGCACCTTATGAATTAAACTCATTCTTCTGTTTGAGGTTTTTTGAGGTTGAGGTTTTGGTTTCGTGGGCTTGGAAATTAGTTAAAGCGTGTCGCCATATTGCTAATATTTTGTTGTTGGGTTGACCTGAACGTCCTGACGGGAATAATTGCAACCTATTTTGATTTGTAGTGACATCTAGTGTGTTAAAATCTAACTAAACGAAAATGTAATTTATGACATCAATTGCAATCAATTTTAATGAGTTTTTAATATCCAATTTAATTATATTATATCTCGTAAGATCGATTTGTAGAAAACAGATTAAATGTTATAATATGTTGTTTTTTTTTAAAAATATTTATATTTGAAAAATATTAAATAAAAAAAAATTTATTTCGATTAAGCATTCACACATCATAGTTCGTACATCATTTCGATATTTTTACTTTACACCGTTCACAAAACAACGAAGCTTGAAACTCATCATCGTTTTCAAAATCAAAACCTTGAACAACATCATCGCCACAAAACATACAAAACTGTTCAATATGTAAAAGTCTATGCAAAGCTGACCCAGCCTCGGTGTGAAAATCTCTCATACACTCTGAACACTCGTAATGAAATACAACATTTTTATTTTCCAGCAAAGTTTTGGAAGATTCGCGATTCGAATTCTCAGTTTTATCATCAGTTCGATCACTCGTATCAGCACCGAACGAATTATTGCCATTTCCACCGTCGAGAATCTCCTCTTCTCGCGATTTGACTACGGAACGAGTCAAAATTCTGTGATTCTCATTTTTGGGTGAAGCGTAATCGTGATCGTTGTGAGGTTCGCCCCGACTCGAACACTTAAACTTATGTTTTAAAAATTCTTCGTAGCTCAAAAACCACTCCTCGCAAACAAAACACGAAATCTCGTTTCTGTGCGTCGAAAAATGACTGCAAAAACGTCTCATCGATTTGAAAGTCTCACCACACTTACACTTGATCCGACCATTCTGTTTGAGTTCCATCAACAAATCGTCCGTATTCAAACCCATCACATTATCACAATCGTCGCACATCAGGGCTCTGTTCTGCCACGAGCAATTCCTATAATTAAAAGCGCTGCCGAATAACATGTAACACTTTAAACACTTGTTTACATCCTCCGCCGAATGTCCCAATAAATGCCTTTTCATTTGCTGATGAAGTGCAAAATCAGTTCCACACTTGGCGCAAATTTGCTCGGTCAAATGCGTAAACCTGTGCATAGCCAAACCTTCGATCGAAGCGTAAACTTTATAACATTGGGGACAATTGTATAAAGTTGTAATCTTAACGCTGCAATCGTTATACTTCTTTCTCTGCGAGTTTACAGTTACCGGAGTCTCATTGGTGGAATCACATTCAACCTCAATTGACCGTAGTAAATCATTGCTTAATTCCATTATTTCCATTTGGTTGGATACATCATCAGTTGAACTGGTTCGATCGAATTGTATTAAATTATTAGTATTATTGTCATTGATTTTCGATGGTATATTGCACGTAGTTAAAATATACGATTCGATGTTGCCAGCTTCGTTCGACGATGCTAAAATGATGTTTGTTTTTTTCTGCGCTGATCGTGTTAATAATACTTCGTCGTCACATCTGGAAGAAGAACCGTGAGATTTTAAAGCTTCGATTATATTTTTGTCGCTTGTATTATTGGCGCGTTCATTGCCAGCATTAAAAGTAACATTACCATTTTTCGACTCGACATTGTTGTTATTTTCCAGTTGGCAATGAAAATACTCAGCATCTTTAGAATTACCATTCGATGAATCATCAGTATCATCGTATTCGTCTGAAACATCGCTTCTTTCACTCGCAATTACCGAGCCGATGCTTTTAATTCGTGATGAACGTCTCGTGTTGCGAATTTTACTTGCGATCGAAATGTTCGATTCTTCTTTTAATTTTATGCCATTTACAGGGTTTTTTGTAGGCATCGACGATTGCCGTTTGCAATGTCTCGAATGGTATTGACTTTCGGCTATGTTGGCAATCAGCAATCCGCAAGTTTCGCAATTTGATGGCTTGAAATTATGCAAGCCAATATGTCGTTTGATAGAATTGTAGCTTCCAAAAACTTTATTGCATTTTCGGCACGAATACTTACTGTTGTGCTTGTTCAAATGGGATTTCAGCGACTTCTTTCTGAAATATACTCTTCCGCAATAGTTGCAAGTCAATTCACCGCTTATCTGTTTGGCTATGGTAATTTCTCGATTAACAATGATAATTGATTCGCATTCGCTGCAAAGCGGCGTCTTGCAAGCTTTATGTGATCGAACTGTTAAATCAAATTCCTTATCGAAATATCTAAAACACTGATCACAAGTGCTGAATTTCTTCGAAGTGTGTGATAAGAGGTGTTGGTGAAGATTGGATTGGACGG
This sequence comes from Henia vesuviana, assembly GCA_034696185.1. NCBI lineage: Eukaryota > Metazoa > Arthropoda > Chilopoda > Geophilomorpha > Dignathodontidae > Henia > Henia vesuviana. The sequence continues at coordinate 34,829 of JAQFZU010000154.1, read as the reverse complement.
TATACTTGTTGCCGCAAGTGGCGCATTGTTGATCGAGTCCATGTAACAATCTATGGAAGGCTAAACCTGGAAGGGTTTCAAATCTTTCGCCGCAATCTGGGCACGACAATGACGATGATGAATTTAATGTTTTCGGCGATTCTAGATTGGGTTTGATGCTAATTGGTGTCGTGTTTAAAGACGAGGCTTGGGAAGAAATACTCTCGGCCGAAGATGTAGACTCCGTTTTGATGTGTTTGGCAATTCTCATTGATTTCGTATCGAAGGTTTTAGATGCTTCTGGAGATTTCTTGTTTCGCAATGTCATTTTCTGGGGTGAAGCTTCGTTTGCATCTAACAAAAGAAATATCCAACTATTAATATAATTGTAACTGTAATAAGTAATTTTGTTCGTGCAAGTAAATTCACTGAATGAAAAAAAAACCATTGGATTAATGTTATTTATACCTAAATCGATATCCGAATCTTCTTTCTCGACGGAACTTATTCGTCCTAAAATACAACATTTTATATGAAAAAAATGCACGTTTACAGTTGTAGAACTATATTACTAATCGTTTTCTTTATTCGCAATTGGGAACAATGTTAATTTTCACATTAAGTGCCAGTAAATTGGGATGTTGGAAATTTGTAGGTTCCCAACATTGGCTTACTTTTATTTCCCGTTACATCATCATCCCACACCATGAAAGTTTCGAAAGGTTGAATAATTTTGCAACTACGAAAATATTTCTGGCCATCGCTGATGAAAGAGGTAAGATTTGCTTCGTTTATACTTTTCGCTTTGCCCACAAATGCCATCCATTCGCTGAATTTTCTCTCTTTCGCATCCTAAAAATACATATTTAAAAATCTACTTCTTTATTCATACATAATTAATTACGATTCAAACCTTGCCGGGATAAGGACCGAACTGAGTGCCCAAACTGACAGTCTCCTTTGCATAAATGATTCTTTGAGGTATATGTGGGGAATCGACAGTCGCCTGCAAAATATAATTAATTGCAATTAAGAAGTAATTCAAATCATAAAGCAAATCAATTGGAAAACTTTTATAAATTGAACAATATATCAATTAATGACGTTAATTAATACTAATGCGAAATACTTTTTCCAAACATTTACCATTTGCTCGAGATGACGATCGGTTCGCACAATGCGCGCTAAACTCTCACGTATCGAATACCAAGCATATTATGTAATTCGTTGAATATGTATTATTGTTAATAGTCATATATAATACATTTAAATCAAGAAAGAATCTTTGTGTCCCATATCCAAAATCCTTCAATTCAACGACTCCACAATAACCAATTTTCCTTTCTGTTTTTTGTTTCTATCTGCCACCAGATGCTGCCATAGTTCATCATCTGCGAATGATATTGTATTATTTAATAAATTTCTATTTTCTTATCTTGTTCCATTACGAAAATTTATATAGAATAATTTATTAATTTTTAAAAAGTTTCAGCTAATGTTTAATCAATATGTAAAGCCCTTATTAATTGCACTAGGTTTTTGTGGTTATTGCATAAAAAAGTAACGTAAGATGTTCAAATGAATTTTTTTTTTTGTTTTATTACCATAATTACACGAAATTTACACTTCATCCAGTTCGGCTAAAATATATTTTTGTAATATTGTAATAATGTCAGTTTGGGCACACATCGCACTCTTTGGAGACAAACATCGCAGTTTATGTGCTACAAGACATCCAAAAGCACTGGGATCATCATCAGCTGAATTATTCGACTGATAAAACATAAAATTATAATTAATTTATATTTAAAAATTACATCAAAATTAAAATCATTGCTTATACCTGAGACGTTCCTGGGCTTTTTCCCACCCAAAACCCAATTCCATTTTGAGAAACATTTCCTAATTGTTGCATCATATTTGCTATATTCTCAGCTTTAATAGTTGCTGTTTTCGTTCTTTTGCTTGAATTATTTTGCGTCTGTAAAGCTAAGAAAAAATATTTGAAATTTGACCAAAGAAAAAACCAAATCAAACATTGGAAGATAAAGTTTTACTTGTTAGAAAAGAATAATTGATAGATCTGTTTCCAATCTCCTACGAAATAAATCGAATAAACTTTAATTTTATATCCACGATTGCTTTAGTTCTTACATCGTCTTTCATTTCTGCTTCCATTTACTCAGTTCAGTAATTTATTTATAACACGAGTAACGAGCGCAGAAACCAACTCGATTGGAAACATGGCATATGTATGAGGCTTCAAATTTATAAAAAATCTTGAATTATTATCTAACAATACGAATTCTATAATAATAAGGAGAAACCAGTTTCATTGTTTACTAAGTCATTTATTTTAGTCAAATCCTGTAGAATCAGGATACAGGTACTTTTTATTTACGGCAGTAATAAATTTACAGTTAATAATTCCACTTAGTTGTTGTAAGTTACGAACCCTCCTATTCCAATTCAGCTAAGATATATTTCTGTAGAATAACCATGATATCAGCTTGGGCCATTATGGCATTGCGAGTACTCAAGTATCGAAGTTTGTGTGAAACCAGTTGACCAAATGTAGAGGCCTCATCGCTTACAGTTGATGCTGACTGTATGCAAATATGTTCTCGATTATAATGTTTTGTAAAATAAAAAATTAATACATTTGAGTTTGAAGACACATCAGTGCTTTGGCAAACAGAATAACCTTCAGTTGTACTTATACTTCGACCTTTCTTTTTTGGAGCTTTATCTTTAAAGCAAATTTAATTAATTTAAATATGAATTAATGTAATACACCACATTACTGCTAGCGGATTTTGCTGTTGGAGTCCCACTTTTGCAGTCCTAAAAAAAAAGAAAATCATCAAATGAATTTATCTGTTCCAATAAATCAAAACTTAAGACTTACGTCTTCTTCGTCCATTGCGTCCATTAAATTAGATACGTTTTAAAACGAGTATCAATAAAAATACCTGGAACTAAAAATGAAGATAAACTTAAGTGCTAAATTTCTATAAATAAATAATTATTTAAACAATTAACAATGCAGGTGAATCGCTCCAATTGATCGCAATACGTATTGCAATGCAATTGTTACTAACTAGTCACTGTTGTCAATAAATACTTTTAATTTTTCTTTTTAACCTCACAGCACCAGAAACATGATTACAAAACCAGCATATACAAACTGTTAAACAAATAAATTACAGTAATCCCAAAAATAATTTTAATGTTCGTCTAATTCTGCCAAAACGTATTTCTGAAGTATTGCCATAATGTCCGCTTGCGCCTTTATTTGATTCACCATGCTCAAACGTCGTAATTTGTGTGTGACGAGACATCCAAAAGCGTTGGCATCATCGTCTATTGAAGTAGAAGCAGAACAAGATGAATTCTGCAATAAAAATAATAAACATTATTTCATTTTATTTTAGAAATATTGTTTTAGCAACCAAAGCATTATTTTCATTAATAACTGATCTTTTTTGCATTTGAATATTAGCAGTTTGTTTTTAATTTGATTTGTGAAACTCTAGACTGTAACATGCTTATTCAAATGGTATACTGTTTATTAATATACAGACCATTTAAATATGCTTTAGCTGGAGTATCTTATCTTGCAATTAAAATAACTTGTAATCAGCTAATTCACAAAATAAATAACAGTTATTAGGATTTTTCTAATCTCTAACCAAAATAATGTATTATTAGCTACTTTCAAAAAGATTACTAAGATTACTTGTGTAGAGTAAATGTATTGCACTTTATTATGCAATGTAACTTTGTATCTTACAAGGAGGTAGTATGAACCTCCCCCACTCTGATCACTACAAATTTAAACAAATAAATCCATTTTTGTTTAAATAATGCACTGATACCAATTAAAACTAGCATTTCTAAGAAACAGATTTTATATTGTTAAATCTATAGCTTAAAAATTTACTTTTTTCCATAGAAAGAAATTGAATGTTTTTCCTATGGAAAAAAGTGCATTTTTAAGCTATAAGGTTAACAATATAAAATCTATTTCTTAGAAGTGCTAGTTTTAATTGGTATCAATGCTTTATTCAAACAAAAATAGATTTATTTGTTTAAATTCATAGCGATCAGAGGTGGGAAGGTTCATACTACCTCCTTGTACGATACAAAGTTACATTGCATAATAAAGTGCATTACATTGTTAGTATATAAGAAATTCTGCGACCTTAAATCAGCAGTTTGAATGCTGAAGAATAATGTAACAAAGTTCTACTGGGTAATACATTAAACTGAAAATAAAAATACATTTTAAAACATTACTTTATTACAACTTGATTGCTCATTGCCGCTTAGTTCTTGCACTTTATTGGAAGGCCCATTTTCGGAATCGACAGAACTACAACTTTTCCTTTTACGGTGACATTTATCTGAAATGCAGACAATAGTTTGTAAAAATCCTATAATAAGTGGGTTAAATTTTAAAATTTTGATATTAAAATAATTAGGTATAACAAAAATCTCAAATGAAGCGAAACCAAAGGTCAAAACGTAAATTCTAAATTAATTTAAATTGAATTATCTCATTGTACAAAACAACAAACTGCTACCTATTAACATAACTCCTAAAATGCTTACCTTTATTTCTTGTAGTATAACATGGTTTTTCCTAACAAAATAAAACAGCATTAAACATATAAAATTACAAAAATTAACTTAAAATGAAATTCACTTACATCGTCTTGCATAGTAACCATATTATAAATTTATCCACCTAAACATGTGCAAATTGGCCTGAACTTCATAATATAACTAACCGAAATAAATTTTAAGTTAATTGCAAATAAATTAATCTTTTAGATTATTATGGGCCTACATTCAACAATTGTATAAATATGGTCACGAGCTAAACGAAACAATACAATGTATTTTGTTACATTTGTTTCGTGATGGTTAGTTTTCTCCTCTTCTGGTTTCGTTGTTATTTCGTTTGAGTTGTTGACTGCATCATCATCCGACGAAATTCCATCGTTATTCCTAGATTTCTTAAATTGCACCAAGTTTTTTGTCGTTGCAGTATTTCGCAGAAACATTAGTTGATTGTAATGGTCCCAAATCGGATGGTACATATTTTCAGGATTACTGATTTGTGATTTTATTGCCTTCTTATATTCCTTCGTAAACATTGTTCGAAGATTCTTGAATTTTTTGCTGATTGAAGGTCCTGAAAAAATATATTTGTAAATTTAAATTATTATTTTAAGGAATGTTACTGCCGATGTGGGTATGTCGGCCCTACCATCTACAGGAAAGCCTTTATCGGCCAACATTTTCTTAGCATTAGTTAAAACCTGCTTCCTCTTATTCCGATTGTAATAATCTTTGTTTCTAGTGTCCCAGTAGTTCGGTTGTGATTCTAGATATTCAATTAACATCGTTTCCATACTACGAGGCCACCGATATGCTAGCGACATTTTTAATGGTGCGATAAAACTAAAACCTGTATGAAATCCGGTATATTTATCACTGATTGTGCAATAACTAACTAATCATCGTAAATAAAAATTTTAACTAAATAGTTAAGTAACAGCTATTAAATCTATTAATATTTCTAATTTTATGGTTTGGTATGAAGCAAGGCCTAGTCATAGCTACTGCCGATGTCGGCATCGCTTGTGATTATTAGACTGGTCGTCGTATAAGTCGTGACTGTGTTTTTTCTGATCAAGTTATAATTAATAATAAATATTGTCAATAACTTTTTTTTTAATCCATTTAAACTATAAAATTAAATTAAAAATAATTTCCTTGGAAATAATGGAACAAATGTTATCTAGTGAAATTATAAATTGAATAAAAAAAACTCCTTAACATAATACAATAAAAATATGTAAATAATTTTAATTTCCAAGTATTCGATTTGTTTATATCTATTTTCTTTTAAAGAAGCATTGAATAGGGTCTTAGCACAAACAGTGTTACTACAATCGACTACTTTAGATACGATTAATTCTTACAAAACTTAAAATATTTTGAAATTTAATATAAAATGTAATATATAATTTTAATAATTATTTTTAATAAAATTTTCATTATTAAAATAGAATTATAACTATGTTTAAATCATTTGATACAATTTTTTAGTGATTTGCAGTTGATATCGATTACTTTTATTAGAAGGAATAGACCAGTATCGATATTTCGATACTCTCTCTGTTTCACTACGGCAGCTGCTAACTGATAATCAGCAGATGAAATGTAATGGGTATTAATCCCAACCAAATTACTAATAGGTAGCTCGATATTAGCACATGGCTTCAAACTCACCACCGGCTCCGCTCGTTGTAATTTTTAAGGGTGATAATGCAGATGGAAATGATAAATATAAAGAAGTGAGGCTACAAATTTTATTATCACGTATTGCGTTCTAATGTAATACACCATTTTTAGGAATTAATTCGAGCTGGATTTCGTTGTCATCTTGTTCCTGTTTTGAGTTTTTATTACTGCAATGCAGAACAACTTATGAATATATTATTACTCCCGGAAAAGTATAGCGGTATTATTTTTACAAGTCCCAGATCGGTTTATGCAGTGCGGAAAGCTGTTGAAAATTTCAATGGTTTGAAATTATATTATATTTTTATTGCTGTAATTTTTACATTTATATTTTACATTTTAGCAGAAAGAAGGTATTACGTACTGGAAAGGTGGGAGAAATTACTTACTTTCGTCGTAGGTGAAGCTACTCAAGCTTTAGCGAGTAAATAATAAATTGAATTTTCACTTAACTTTTAATAATTTAAATATTTAAATATTTTAGAAACTTTACTTGGACTTTCACCAATTGGAGGCCACTCAGGAAAGGCTGAAGCTTTAACTTCTGTGATTACCTCTGGTAAAATCATATTATGTGGACAATTAGACAGATGAATAATTTTGTTGAATTGTATTGACAGTAATTGCTCCACATAAGAAACCGTTACTTTTTCCTTGTGGTAATTTAACCAACGAAACTATTCCCAAAACTCTGTCCGATGCAAGTAAGTAAATTACAAATAAAGTAAGTAAAAGAAAATCTAATGTGTGAATAATTATAGCCATTTCCGTTGAAAGTGTTGTCGTTTATCAAACTCAGCCAAACTGTTGCTTGAGAGAAACTTTACAATACATACGTTTCAAAGAGGTAAGAATATGAGTAAATTGGATTAAGATGATTTTGAGTCCTTTGCAATATTTATTTTCCAAAATCATTTCTTTCTTATTAGGGTAAACCTCATTGTATGGTTTACTTCAGTCCTTCAGGGGTAAAATATGCTTTACCACTGATAAGGGAAATTGATTTCCCAACTGCAAAATGCAAGGTTTGAGTTGATAAAATGAAATAGCGTTATTAATTAGGGCTGATTGTAATTTATTTAATAGTTTGTTGCAATTGGGACTTCGACTGGAGATGCTATGGTGAAAATGGGGCTGGAAGTTGCGGCCATTGCAATGCATCCAACACCGGAATCTTTGGCTCATGCAATAATGCATATATAGTAGAATTGATGTTTCATTGGTATATACATCTTATATATATAAAATATATTTATTTATTCCATTTATTTGGCCTAAATATAATATTTATTTTTTTGTAGCATATGATAGGTTAATTTTAAAATAATTCAATTTAAAACAAGGATTTGTTATTGGAAAATGTATATTTATGAGTTCTTTTATTCGAAAGAAAATAAATCACTTATTTTTAATATTTGTCAGTGGATTGAAATTACAGCTTAAGACAATTTGTTTTTTTTAAAGGTTTGATTAAACTACTTTTACACTGCTTTTATTTTTTATGTAAGTTTAAAAAATACTAACACTTATTTTTTCACTTGTATCGTTTTGGTATGTGATTTATTTTTATGTTCTGCATCCCAATAACGCTGGTTATAGGTAGGGTTGCCTCTTGGCTGAGCGTAAATTTTGGTCGGTCATGTTATCTCTATGAGCAGCGCAGTCGGCAACAACTGCTATTGAAATTTGTGGCAGATAAAGCTACAAATTCCGAATTTTTGCAACCTGTTTCAGTGAAGCGCTACTCTGAACGCATTATCACTCAACACTGCTTTTAAATTTGTATTTAATTTTGTTTATTGTTTAATACTCTGAAAGAAGTAAGTATACGTTTTGTAATTTTTTCAATACATATTTTAATCAACATTTAATGAATAAATAAATACGACTTTACAAACATGTAATGAAAAATAGTTTTAATAAGTCTGATTTTCGGTAGATGGCAGTGCAGTTGGAAAAATGGGAGTAAGTACAAATTCATCAACTGAAACCGCAAGTTAAACAAAGATACCTTTATTTTGACCTCTGCTAAAACCAAGGTACTGTATTTGTAACTTCTCACTGAAAATTAATTCTAAAAATCATAATTAATATTTGTAAATGTCGACAAAATGAATTCAAAATTGATCAATTACTGCTATTGCTACTACTACTTTCTCATGGTTTTGTAATGTTCAAACTTAAGGTGATCAAGTTAAAAAGTTTATTTTAAGTCTTCGATGTATTTCTTGGATGCTTTACTTAGGCCGAATAAAATTTATAGGAAATAGAATTGTGTCATTAATATTAGGAAATATATAAATCAATCTTATTTTATTCTCTAGTCTTATAATTTAAAATTATTATTTTCTAGAATGCAATCTAAAGGTATTCTAAATAATACAGTAGGTGTGTTTAGAGCTCTGCTTTTTATGACTTTTGATAAAACTCATAAAATGTTGCCTTTTATAATCGTAAATGGTGTCATATTTTCATCATTACTTTTAAAAAGCAACTACTGAAAGTAGCATTACAAAATGTCACAAATTTACTAGGCACATTCAAAGCTTAAAATTCGCTTTGATAAATGTCATTTTGAATTTTATTGCTTTTTAAAATTTGCAAAAGTCATTTTTTTGTGAACACATATGTTAGGAAATAAATTATAAAATGCACTTTTAGGAGTGTGAACATGTGTTGATTGATACCTATTTAAAAGTGATAAACGAAAAAGTGAAAGTCCCGAATTTGCGACTTTTATAATGCAACTTTTACTGGTTGCCTTTTAAAAGAGATAAAGATAATTATGACGTAAATTTTGATGTAAATGGCATCTTCTACGACTTTTATCAAAAGTCATAAAAGGCAACGAGCTTTGATTGCATTTACTGACTTTCACTTTTTCTTTTATTACTCTTGATGTAGGTCTCAATCATTAGCACATGTGCACCTCTTGAAAGTGTCATTTTATAATTTATTTCTTACACATATGTTCACAAAAAAGTGACTATTGAAATATTTTAAGAGAAAAGATTTTCTTCACCACTACATCACATTGTGGAATGTGGTAATAGCTTTCTTGTTAAGAATGACTGCCTAATTCTTTTCCGTTGATTGAATTCAATTTATGAACCGTGATACTAATAGAGCCATAAAACTTTAACAACTCTTGTGATGTGATGGCCATATTTTCAAACATCAAATCTTAAAAACTATTTTACTTGAAAATTTTATGTACAAATTAAAAAAGTTATTTAAAAAGAAATTAATTAAGATGAATCTTGCAGATCAAATCATCAATCTAAATTGATATTAAGCACATTACTTAAAAATATTTTCAAGTTAATATTTGAAAAAGTATAGTTGAAATTGAAATATTTTAGACACTAGTTTTTCTGTAAAGAATAAAAAATATTGATACTATAAATAACCTTTTATACAACAGAATCAGTTTTGACATTTAAGATAATTTATAGTTTCTTACTTTTATATATCTTGACTCAAAGTATTTATAGTTTTTAACGTCGCAACATGCAACATCGAGAGATGTCTGAGTGCAATTACCACCACAAGGTGTAAACAGAAGAATTGATTAAACCAAAATAAAGGTTGCTAAAGTATTTCGATCAAAGTTACTGGTCATTTATCTTCTTTAATTAAATAAGGAAACGGCGCTTTGATATGGCTCGTTAAGATAACTCAAAGGAGTAATATTATTACGCTGCTTAATTATTAGCACTTAAGTCATTAAATTAGATTTGGAAGTTTCAACAGTCTTTATTTTCTTTGCCAAATCCAAAACTTTTTTAGAAAATACAAATCTTTTGCGATTTAGTTAAAGTCAATAATATTCATAAATACAATTTTATTTTATTTTTATTCTAGTTAAATTTCGATGCCTCTCGCTTTTTGGAAACTGCACATGCGTAGTTCAGCCTAAGCCGTCAGTCAATCCCAGACTTCTTGAATGCCCTAATAAAAAAAGCAAATTGAAGCAGGTAATTCATTATTCAATTATTAGCATTCACTTTTAATTTAAACTCATTCATTCATTACATCGTTTACGTTATTTCACCATTCACATGATAATTTAAAATATACTTATTTCACTTTATTATTATTATATTAATGCTCCAAATTTTTATTTTAATGGCTTATATAGTGACTACAGTTGAATATTGAAAAGTTTCTGTTCGATTAAACTTGATCATCGAGTGAATTTGCTTCAGACGCATTTTTCGGTAATCGAATATGGACCTCGTTAGTGGCAGTCACAAAAGCAGCTGCAGGGGCTACCGAAGGTTCTTCGTTGGCATTGACGCGAATTGAATTTGTATGGAGTAGAGTTTCTTGTACAGTTTCCTGTCCATTGCAGGTCCGTTCCGATCGAAAAGTAGAAAGCCGAGCACGCTGAATAGGCCCATTGAAACAGCAAGGCAAAACCTGTTTGAATTCCTTGCGAAAATTATCATTGAGCCAAGCGTACAAAAAGGGGTTGTAACAAGTTGAGCTCATTGCGATCGTGTGCGAAATGAAGAAACAAAAATAAAAAAACCTCCAATCGGCAAAATTAAGCCATAAATCATTGAGAAGATTGACAACGTTGAGCGGTAACCACGAACATCCAAATATAGCGACCATAGCTATGAGCATTCGATTAGTCCTTCGTTTTCGTTCGCGATCCACTTCCTCCTTTCGCGATGATTTCGCGCCCGGTTTGGCTCTGGCTCTGTCTTGAAGTTTTAACGATACTAAAACATAACAGAAAGTTATAACTACGAAGGGAATGGCAAATTGAAGTACGGTAGTGCATCCCCCGAATATTTTCCGACTGTTTTCGCTCCGCCAATCTTCGGTGCAATACGAAGTTCCTCGTTCTTCGATGAGTTTCATAAAAATTCCGTAGGGCAGAGTGGCTATGACAGCGAACAACCAAATGCTGCAAATGATCATGAAACACGTCGAGATCTTCATGCGAGGTCTGAAGGGATAAATGATGACGAAAAATCGGTCGATGGCGATTGAAGTTAGGGTTAAAGTGGAAATGTAGACGCTCACACCTTGCGAATAGCTCACCATGTGACATAAAACTTCGCCGAAGATCCAATTATTGAGGAACGAGTAGAGAGGAGTGAAAGGCACTCCCAAGACGCACAGTAATATATCGGAGAGAGCCAAATTGGTTATGAAAATGTTGGTAACCGTCTGCATGTTTTTGTTTCGAACGACGACATAGCAGACGAGAACGTTTCCGAATAGTCCGACGGTGAATATGATGGTATAAAGAATACAGAATAAAGCTTGGATTCCCGGGTTCGAAATGAGTTCGTCGGGAGGGCGCGCCACTGAGCAATTTTTGGTGAATAACCTTTGAGCCAATTCGTCTTCGCAGGTTAAATTGATGAGGAAAGATAAGTTGTCCGGAAGATTATCTGGTAATTGTAGACCCATGGCGTTTTAAAGGTGAATGACTATTCGCATTTTCTGTCTAGTTTAAAGTCTGGAAATATAAATGTGGAAATTTAATTATAATTAATTATCTTTTAGTTTTATGTGATTATAGTTACTTATCATTAATTAGGTTCGAGATTTGAAAATATAGTTATTTACCATTAATTAGGTTCGAGGTTTGAAAATATAGTTATTTATCATTAATTAGGTTCGAGGTTTGAAAACATAATTTTACGATTAATTGGCGTTTAATATAATGCAAAGTATTTGTATTCTTATTCATATTCTTATATTCATAATTAAATATGAACATTTTAAATTCCAGAAACTGAAAAGTATTTGTAGTTTCTGGAATTTAAAATATTCATATTTAATTATGAATAAGAATAAAATAATATTGCTATTTTATTACTTTTAGAATGCATTTAATTCTTGAAAACTGCAATTTATTGATTTTAATTACTACTAATGTTGGTTGTAAAGGGAGAAATTTAATGTTCCAATTAAATTATATTTATTTGATTGTTTTAATTGAAAAGGCATGTTTGTAAGTTAAGAAATATGATTTCGGTGATACGCAGTTTAATAATATTACGTGTAAACCTATAAGAGGTAGTCAATCGCCAAAATTAGACAATTTGTAGATTTTTATAAGCATTTCGACAGACAATAGACAAGTTAGAAAATTAAGGGCACAATTTAGTAATGTGTATTGCTAATGTTAAAAAATATTTTGTTTTTGTTCATTAGTTTTCCTTAGGTTATAAGTTATGCAATTAAAAAGTATTAAAAAGCACATTAACTGTGCAAGAGGTTTATATGGTATTGTAAAACTCATTAGTGGCGAATTTGTAAACCGCATTTGATTCCCTTGTTATTCATTGTAGAATTTACACAAATGAATAGAATAACAAAAAATTTTAAATTATCATATATAATTACCAGGTTAAAAGTGATAATTTAAAGTAAAATACTTTTTACATTAAATTAAATGCTATGAACTTAAGAGATTGTAAATTACACGATGATGCGAGCTAGACTTTACAAATTAAATTTACAAATTATAAAATTGCTTGTTACAACTTATACAATTCAAATTTATGGAGTTCCTTTTAAAATTGCTATAAAACTATTGTCTTTTTTGATAAATTCTATTTCATTTTGCTTCGAGGCTATTGTGAAAGACGGAGTAAAAAATTGAATATTGCGCAATGAAAACAAATCCATCTTGATCGATATTGATCATAAAACTTAATTTTATCAATTGACTTTGTATAAACTATTAACTATAATTGAATTTAGTTTTACAATAATTTTAAATTTTTTTAAACAAACTAATAATTTTAATTATTACTTTCCGTATTTGATTGATTTTTAATTCCACGCGATATTAAACACTCGAATAATAAATTTTTTAAAGATAAATTTGATTATACTCGAATAAAACCATCGAGTGGAAAATGATTTTAATCTAACCGAACTCGAATCATGCGATTAACGTCGCATAAATTCAAATATAATTTACGACTCTTATAATTTTAGATAAAGCGTAAAATTTTTATTACTTCATTCGTTCTGCCTAACCGCATTTTATATATTACAATTGTGAAATTAATTGTCAAATACCATAATTTTGATAATCTCATTTTATACCGCACAACTAATATTCTTTTACCTTTATTCAGAACTGCTGTTTGCTCACTGACTCTATATACTTAATGCTGTGGTAATGAAATTCTGAAAAACGATTTGTTGAACCACAAAATCTGGCATCGAAGTGGAAGCTTTGGTAAGTATAACGGTTTTCAAAGCGATAAGGAACAAGATTATGGTTTGGGATAGGAGAGAAGGAAATTAGGCTTAATGTTCCAACTGGCAACTTAGATCACACTTATGGTACGGAAAGAGACGTAATTTTCTTAAAACTAACAATATAATTTTAATGGATTGTGTGTGTGTGCTTATAGGTGTGGTGTGATAAGATACAACAGCAGTGAGTTTATGAACTGAAAATCAATGGAATGAGTGGTGATAAAAATTCTAGGTAAACATTTTTTTATATTAATAAATTCCTAATCTTATATTGACATTCACTACTCCTTTGATTCATCTGATAATATAAAATTTTATAATTTCAGCAGAAAAAAATTAATCGACTTTTATTTTGAAATGAGATGAACTTACACATGGACACATAATGGAATGGCGATGGCTGCTTCTGGTCAATAGCGATTGATAACGTTTCACTCAAACAAATTAAATTTGCACTATCAGTAAGTAGTTTTTTAAGATGTTATCTGTTATCAGAAAGAGTAGTTTTCAGAAAAATTTTACTAACTTACGAAACTTTTTTTGGAATGGTATTTTATTTTGTGGTTTTGTTGTTGAAGAAAGTTACTTCGATAATACGCAGTAAAAGCCTTTTGTTTTCTGAAGAGTTATGGTTGTAATTTGTAACCTAAGGTGGTGAGAGAAATTCACGAGCAGCAAATGTCAGTTGAAGCTTGAATGTTCTTGTTTTTGTTGTGTGACAATAGCTTTAGTTATTTCTCATATAAAAAAATTTATTGTGTCAAATGACTCGGTGGCTGGTAATGTAATTACTTAAGAAGTTTTTCAAAGTTAAGTTTATTTCTGATATTTTCTGTCCAGTTATAATTTAAAGTCATTGCCACCACTTTTGAAGGTAAATTTTTTTTACATATTACATATCTTGAGGTAAACATGGTTTATTCTAAAAATATTTGCAAATACGAATTTTAGAAATAAAATACTATAATTATTAAGCTTAACATTTGCTAACATTTGGGTATTAATATTCAAATTGGGAAATTAGAACTGGGATTGACAAATTTCTTTTTTACATCTGTTGGATGCTCATTTTCTTTGTTAAATTACATCATTCTCATTGATAATTTACTTTTGCAGCTGTGACATGGAAAAAAGAATTTTCGTATTGTTATGCAGTAGGTCTTAATGATTTGAGATTTTTATTGAATTGGTTAATACAAATGGTTATAAATCATTGTCAAGATAATCTGCATATCAGTTAACATTTGTTAGGGGTTAATCAAGACGTATGTAAAGCAGACGTGGCCAAATTGTGGCTCATAAGCAGCTCTTTGGTACTTTCAATGCGGCTTGCGTCAATGTTAAAGCCAATTGTCATTGCTAAATATAAATTTATATTGTTTAATACAAAATAAAAATATTAATCATCATAACTAAATGAAACTACAGAACAGTTGATGGCTTCATGTTACTAATTAAAACCAATTTTACCAGTAATTTCGTAATAAATAATTTTTTAAATTTTAGTTATAATTATTCCAAAAATATAATTGTGGTTCTCAAAGCTTTGAGATTCTTATTATATGGCTTTTAATTACATTAAGTTTGGTTACTCATGATGTAGGGTTTCATTTTTAAATTTTTTGACTTAGAAGTTTAATTAGATAATTGTAGTTTACATAGAATTTAATAAGATTTTATTACTTTTGAGAATGTTTATGTTAAATCAATAACAAATTTGAATTTATTTCTTAATTATTGGCTTTGCTCTGCCTAATTAATGCAAACTTAATAAAGTGTTCTATAAAAGCTTTTTGATTTATGATGTCTTTTTACTTTTTCTGCTTTCTAAAGGAAGTAAATCTTTTTAAAATGCTTTATTAACTCTTTAATTGCATATTTTGATCTATGTTTTGATTCATATTGGTTATGAAGTTAAATCTTGGACAAAGGTCGAAATATTTCTTCGATTCTATAAGTTCAGTTATTGGATGACGGGAGGGGGGGGGGGATATTGTAAATTAGTGGATCACAGATTAATATAGGAAATAAAGCCGTGACAAATTATGTAATTTAAGCAGTGGATTTTCCATGTTCCCCGTTATCCATGCAACCAATTCTTCTTTCAAAAGTGACAATGAATTTATTTTACATTTTAATTAGAACTGAGAAGATTATGAGCTAAAGAATCTTTAAATTAGATTTTAATTATAGTTGAAGTTTTTAATGAAAAAAGTATTTAACAAACAACTTTCTGGATTGTGTGTTCAAATTAAAGAAAGAAAAAAAATTAGCATTATGATCAAGTTTTATGTACTAATCTTTGAAAAAATAGATTAATTGGAATTTTAATTTAGTTTTTATATATACTAAAATTTCTCTAGACAGTAACCTTCAAAAGCGTGTTTATTTCGACATAAAAATATTAATATGGCTTTTGAGATTATATAATTGAGAAAATTCTATATTTACAATTATTTAGTTTAACTAAAATTAGACTGATACAAATAAATGAACTGAATAACTGATTTAAGCTAAATTAAGAATTTTACTAACAAAGGGTGCTTCTTACAATTTTTCTACATTGTTAAAATTTGGAGCACATTTTACAGTATTTGGTTTTTCTGCTTGCATGTAAGCATGGTTATTTAACAGCGGTCCTATTTCTGCTATGCATCTAAACACTGATGCCAGGGTATGAGTCCTCAACCTGGAATTTTGCCAATGAAATTTTGCCATTATCATTGCCATTTTCAATGTGCAATAATAATCATCCAAACATGAGACGAATGACTTGAGGTCCTTTAATAAAAACCACAATAGCCGAGGAACTAAAGACATTGAACTATATTTTGATTTGAAAAAGTCTGATAATAAAGTAAAATTGGGGTCTTTAGGCTGCATTGTGGCAGTCTAGTTAAAGATCTCCTAAGGTTATTCTTTACAAAGATCACTGGTACGGGTACTTAAAATTAATGAGTTGTTTGATATTTTGGTTACTGGATATATATTCTTCAGTCTAATTATGATTTTTCTGTTACATCTATTTTAAGAGTGCATTTTTTACAATTTTAATTAAAGCTGAGAAGATTTTGAGCTAAAGAATATTTAAATTAGGCTAACACTGGGATTAAAACTCTATCTTGTATTTTTTAAACAATAATACCCATTAGAGTATACCAATAGAGTTGAGTGATCACTGAACTGATTATACTGAGATTTCGGTTCACCTGTTTTTAGACAAAAACTGATTGCTTTCTTGAGTCGAAATTGGATCCTTTTACTCTTTAAATTTATTAAAAAATGCAATGTACATAATTATTATATTTTAATGTTGCTAATCTTGAGATCATCACAGGAAACTCAAAAAACATTAATTTAAATATATTTTTTGGCAATGTGTGGAGACGATCATTTTAAGTACAAAATTAAACCCAGTCATCTCATTAAGCAGTAAATTACTTTCGCAATTAATATATAATCAAAATAAGTTTTTTTATATACAATCATTTAGGCTTTTACTAGTAAAATTATGGTTAACAATATCTGGAGAATACGAAGGCAAACATAAATAGCTCGAGATCAATTATCTAATTACTTTATTGATATTGAAAAACATTAAGTATGAAGTAAAATTGCTTTTTATATAATATTTTTTTCTAGTAGACAAATATTATTTATTCCCTAATACACCATTGGCTTTTGATGATCAAAACAAATCAGTCAATAAGCGAACCAAATAAAGAAAACACTCGATGTTGTTGTAATGTTGATAACATAGAAAATCTCCTATAGCAACTAGGTAAACAATAATAAAATAACAAGCGGATGTAAAAATAATTCCTTTACTACAACTAAAGTAACTTTCTCGAATTCGAAGCAATTGCAAATTGCATTCACTTTGATTCTCTTTCAGTCGAATCTCTTTGTAAAAGGCTGTAGCCATGTCGTTTCTCGAATATCCCAAATCTCTCATCTAGTCCCTGAGGTATGTTTTTTCTTTAAAACACCTTAGCGAACCCGAGCTAGTTTTCTATCCCACTTGTTAAATTAGATTTATTCCCTAGGTATCCATTTTTAGGTTTATCTGTTGCAATTCGCAATATCCAGTCTTCCCTCGGGTAAACATTTCTTACACTTCTCGTGATTCTTGGGAATTGAGAAAACTATTTTATGATCTTATTCACCTTTTTTTAATTATTTTTAAGTAATAATTAAATTAATTAAATTAAATTAGGAGTAGGCTTAGATGAGGAGATGAGTTTTGCACTTTGGCTATTAATAACAAGATTGTTATTAAATAATGAGAGGAGTGGAATCTTTTGTGGAACTTTATTTTCTTTATGTTTATTTTTTGTTGGTAATTAATTAAAATGTTGAAAATCTAATTAAGTTCTGGTCAGATTCTCAATCTTTTCTTGAGGATTGTAACTTACTATGTGAAGCTTTGTTCAATAATGATAAGGCTAAACAAAAATATTTTTGTATTTTTATATTTTTACATAATAAACCAAAGCTAAGACTAAAGCAAGTTCTAAGTTAAACTTTTTGATTAATATTGTAATTGTAGAAATTTTAAAGACGAGTTTGTAATTTCAGTGATTTAAAGCAATTTTGTTGTGATGAGTTGTCACATGACCTGGATTCAACTGAATTTGATTATCTTTTGCTCAAACGGAAACTGGATCGATGAACTGAAACTTTTCTAAATTGTCTCTGGAGATATTTTTGGGATCCGATTTCGAATTGAAAAAAGAAATTGATAGCTGCTATTGCTGATCTAATTACAATGTCATTCAAAAAATTTGTTTACACCAAAATTAATATTTAAAATACAATAGCTGCTTTCAAAGCTTAAATTCACTCTTAAATAAGTCGTTTTTGACTTTTATTGACTTTTAGAATTTGCCAAAAATTGTTTTTTTTCATGAACACATAAAAGAATATTTATCTAATCCAAACTATGTAACTAATATCTGACTATCAAAAAAATTTGTGACTAAAATTTGAATGCACGTCTAAAGCTAATATTTTGAGAGTCCAATAAGTTGAGGGAAATAATATATTTGGAAAGAGGGTAATTATGAGATTACATCTATATATAACGCACAGCAAACCGTATATATGAAATTCTAACAAGTTAGTTCTTATGTAAAATCACAGCTCAAAAGGCCTTCATTTGAAATTACAATAAATTAGCATTTACATTATAATAAAGGAGCACGAGTTGAAAACATTTGAAATTACAAGTTTTTTATTTTTATTTTTGTAAATTGTATCTAATTTAAGCTTAACTTTTGTCAACAATTTACATAAGGTATATAATTCTAAACTCGTCCAATTACATCCAGGGTACACTGCAGGAAAAGTCGAGAACATAACATTCAATTTTGAAAGTTATCTAACTTTTTTATTACTGGACAGTTTCAATTTGACTCGTCTCATTTTTTTGTTGATTGCAAATAAATAGTAATTTCAAGCTCTATCTCTAGTTACTAACAAGGAGGTACTACGGACTTCCCCTCCTCAGATTTGCATAATTTTAAAGAAATAAATCGATTAATACTTAGTAAAACAATGCCCAAATCTTAGGACGCACTTCGAGTAAAAAAAATTAGTATTGTTACTTTCATAGCCTAATAATGCACTTTTTCCCATAGGAAAAAAGTTTGATTTTTTCTAATGGAAAAAAGTGCATTATTAGACTATAGGAGTAACAATAGTAATTTTTTTAACTCGAAGTGCGTCCTAAGATTTAGGCATTGTTTTAGTTAAGTATTAATCGATTTATTTCTTTAAAATTATGCAAATCTGAGGGGGTAGGTCCGTAGTACCTCCTTGTAAGAATTCACGGACTAATAATTTTTCTATTTGGATATTTACTTAACTCTGACAATAATTTAATACCAGTTCACATAGACACCATATTAACATTTGAAAGAAAAAATAATTATTATCAAAGAATGTTATTGATAAGTTTGTTGTGATTAGAAAGGCAAATACTTTTTAAGTTAATTTAGTAAATGATGTAGATGTTTGCTTTACTTTATTGCATCCAGATTTGGCCCGCTCATGCATTTAACATTGTTGATAGTGCAATGCGATTAGTGAGCCACCTAATTTCATCTTCACATAAACATTTACAAGCATTGTAGAAGTGGATAAAACTTTACTAGTGTTTTTCTAAGCAGAAAGTAATCGAGTGTGGTCAGCAATTCCTTAATTACTAGCTACTACTAATACAATTAGTTTGTTGAGGTTGGAATGAAACCTCAGCTACCAACAATTACAAGGATAGCTGACTTGGTCTCATTCTGCTATGGGCCATTGCACATAAGTTTATTGCAATTTAAATGGAATTATTGAAATGTTAAGGTATATAATTGTATCTTGCAAATTATGATTTTACCAAATCTTATTTGGTTTAGAATATTAAAGGAATTTACTGATTCGAAAGAGAAAGGGACTGGATTTATCAAAATATCATTATTTTGACATCGATTAAGGGTTGTATCGTTATTTTAACGATGTCTTAAATTAGTGAGAAAACTTAAATTCATCATTATTTTTAGTGCATTGTTTCAAAAATAACTGAATTTAAATTGAGGAATAACAGTCTTCATAAGATTAGCGACATGTAATGAGATGTCATTATTTTACAATAATTTAATCGTTATTTAAACAATAAAAATAGTAATAAATACAACATGTTATCAGTGAGTCAATTGTTATGTCATAACAATCGTTTGATTAATCAGGCTCAAGGATCGTAATGATCACAGGTTGTTGTAAACATTGAGGTTTATACGCATATGCAGCGATTGTGGTTGAAAAGAAACTGCAAATCCTAAAATATCTTAGGATGCATAAAATGAAATATTTTACTATAAATTTTCGTTTTATACATAAATTTCTTGACATGAAAAAAACAGTAATAGCAGCAGATAATTTCCAAAATAATCAATTATTGGATATTTTTTGGTTTCACTTTTGTTTTTTTTTGCAAATGACAAAACCTTTTTATAGAATTTATAGAAAAATATTTTGTTTCGAAAGAATCGATTCATAAAATTTATAAATTTACTTGTTTTCAACTGCAACAATCTGCAGGTATAAATGATATTGTAAAATATTTAATACGTGTAAAAACAATTAAAAACATAGGGCAAACCCCAAAACTAATTTAATAGAATGTGGCATGTGACATTATTAAATTAATTTTGGAAATTTGGTTTACTCATCGTTATGGTGACATTTATTTAAATATTTATTGTTTTTATTTCTCCATGAAATTTGTATTTGGCATTGTTTACTAGAATTGATTATTACTAAAATATGGGAAAAACTAAATCTGAATCTAGAGAATAGCAGAATATTGATTCGATTAAACAAACGGTCGATTGACTTATAGTTATTGATTCCAATTTCTAGTCTGTGATCAATTATACTGTATATATAGAGGACATAAATACAGTATTGCCTTTCTTTAGAGCTGATTTAGTAGAGCTGATTAGACTATTTATTTATTTTGGCTGTGTTTTGACTGTGGATGGATAAACATAAACAGGGTTATTGAATTTCAGTCTTATTTTTACTGTTTCGACTAAATTCCAGTGCTACCAGGCAAGTCTTAGTGAAAATATTACGATTCTGGGACTCGAGCATAGATATTCATTCAAACCAGCAACTTTAATTCCATTCCAAAGAAATTCTACTCTCACTTGTTTTTGCAGAAACAAATCATCGACCTTGGAACACTCGGTTAATACTGAATCGTTAAGTGTTGATCGACAATCCATGTATGAGTTGTTCACTAGTATAAGGTCACCATCACGTTAGAAACAAACTTTTGATGGGTTTCCATTTCACATATTCCCCAAGGAAATGTATTGGAAAAATTGGGAATCTTAGTGAAAATTGCTTCTTTAGTTTACTGGTAATGTGATCACACTTTCATTTGAGACGAGATAAGTGAAAGCAACCATACTCTAATGGCCATTAAAGACCAACGCTAAGAAAGAATTCGAGACAACACATTTGCTACCATTAGTCAACTGAGCTCAAATTCACTTCGATACTTGGACAAAACTTTTGCATTTCAAAGACAAACTTCTTTATTATTGAACTGAAACATCCCATTTTGCTTTTCGAGGAATTCGGCAAAAAATTACAATGTCGTAGGACCCAAAAAACTAGGGAAAACGACAAACACATACAGTACACAGACACACACACACAAATCGAAGTTATACGGTAACAGGTGCGCGAGGCACAGATTAATTTGTACATTTAGTGGAATAGATTGTCGCTATGGCTAATGGATCGGATATCGTGATGTTGATTTATGGCCAGTTTATCTGAGTTTGAATCGAACGAGTACATCTTAACACCTCAATTCTCAAAGAAGAATTTTTAAGCAATAAGAGAAGAGTCAAGTTTGATCTTTGTACGTGGCGGGTAATTAATCACGAGTTTGACTGAGGATTTCGTTAATCACTGGATAATATCAGCTTCAGAGATTTTTTTTAGATGACTTTTTCATTTTTTTGACCCATGGATTTTAAGCAGTAAACAGGAAGTGGGAAGAACTCCTTTGATGCCAAAAAGTTGTTCGTTGCTTTCAAATTTGAACAAATATTTTCATTGAAAGTTTATTTAATGATTTTTCAGAAAATTTAAATTTATTTAAATAAATTAAAATACAAGTGATTAGGTTTAATGTATTTTAAGCTTTTAATGGCAGCGATGAAATGAATTCTTCAATATTTTATTTATTTATTTTCCAACTTTATTTTGGTCATCTTATTTAATCACAAATCCAAAACCTGATTAGTGCCTATCAACATTAAAAATTTAAAACACGAAGTAAAGTTTTCATCAAGAATTTATAAATATAGCCCTTAGCTCAATCCATTAATTATATAATGCATCTCAATGGAGATTTTATCGCACAATCCTATGGGAAATAAAAACCAAAAACTTTGTACATTTACTAATTATTTTTTAAAACCATAGACTAAGGAAAACAAAATTTAATATTTACTGAAATTTGTAATGGAATTTATAATGGAACCATAATTGAATGTGGAAGTTTGGGGAAACCAATAAAATGTTGGAATTACAGTGGAACAAAAGAAATGTATTTCTTAAGCGACTTTTGTCCGTTTTAATTGCAAGAAATTTAAGAATCAACGTGTATCGCTTTTCAAATATTCTAAACTAATTAACCTCGGTGCCAATTATTTCTTTTTACATATTATGAATAAAGTGAAGTTGGCAATGCCATGAAATTGTTTTAATTCCGCAACATTTAGTAATTTACTGCGTGTTTTAATGGCAATGAGAAATTGGTCCCCAATTTATACCAATTTAGTAAATGTTTTCAACCATTTGCTTGGTTAATGAAATTGTTTATATAAACACTATTGTATTTCAATTCCATTGTCGATTTGGTCTCGTTTTATTTCAAATTACTCTTTGTTCAATATTTTCTTTTTTCTTTTCATTTCAAAACTCACTTTTCATTCTTCTAATATCTTTTAGAAAACTTTAAATTAAAAAACTATTTTTTTTTAACTTTAGAAAACTTATTATTGGACCAGATCCAAAGAATTTTTTACCAAAACAAACAAAAATGATTTTTTTATTATTATAAAATTCACATTAAAAATTAAAAAATTAAAATTTTGATTTTTTTTTTTTTCAGATTTGAAATTTGATTTTGTATTTTTGATGTTTAATCCATGCAAAATAAACCAAGAGCCCATTCTTACCCAAGAGATTGAACGACTCGACACATCTCAGTTAAAGTAATCTGATCCGCCGTCATCTTTTCGCCAGTGTAAATAAGTCTTTAGTTAATGCGACCATCGACCAAAATCCCTTTGAGTCTAGGGATGCGGGAGCATTATACATTTTCAGTGTGGTTAATGTTGATCTCATGAGAGAACAAACTTTTTCTCAAACTTCTCAAACTGGGAATTTTTTTCGTACCCTAATAACATAGCTCGTTTAACTGCTAATAAAAGCAGCGCGACAACATTTACAAAATTCAACAATTTTAAAGAGAAAAGGTTTATAAAAAAATATTAAATTTTATTCACATCCTTATTGAACTTTCTTTTTATAGCTACGATCATTGTATTTGCGTGACATTGATATCTTATCGATTTATCCAGAGGACAGAAGTAGTGAGAGCTCAATGCTATTCTAGACGACCCAACACTTCCTTTTTTGCCGGAAATGAACAGCTTATCTGGAAAGTGAGTTTTAGTAGTGACAGTGACCGCATGTGGATAAACAAGTACTTTGAACCCATCAAACCTTACTTAGATACGCTCACAAGTTGGATTCGAGTGAATTGAATGTGGTTGAAATTTTGAAAAAATAGATTTTAGTGAATAAATATCACATAAAATTAAATTAAGTAATTTCCATATTTACATAACATAAATTTCTCAAGAAATCGCGATAAAACAACACGAGATGTTTGTGCAGGTTCTTTGAATTCAGTGCTACAAGCATTTTCCACTCCACTTGAATTCTAAGTAAGGTTAAGCTGGTAGCTCAAAGCGAGGTCGAAGATAGGACAAACAAAGCAAACTTCATTTCAACCGAAATTAACTCGATTTCACTGCATTAAAATGCATGTCTAGTAAGATTTTTTTGATGTTGTCACTAAATTAATACGCGGGAAGGTTTGAGATTTGAGGATTTTATGAATATTCTTTGATATGAGAGCAGCTTGGAGCTAATTGCTCATTGATTGCGAAAGGAAACTTTATTTTGATTATGATTGATTAATAACAGCGAAAATCTGGTATTATTTTGGTATTATTTTGTATCAATTTGGAGCTTAAATTAAATATTGAAAATTAAGGAATTTCGTGCGTTATTTCTCAAACAAATTAAATTTCTAATTAAAATGCCAAGATTAAAAGATAAATTCAAGTTATTCAAATTTGTTTTTATCTCAATTCGCTTTTCTTAAGTGCAGTGAAATGTGTTCGAAATGGCATTTTTCACTTTGCTTCTGTCAACTCTTAGTCTTTGCACGTTTCAACTCGAATGTGTCTGAACCGATGCATTGAATAAGTAAATTTACACTTAAATGCAAAAAAAATTTTTTTTCTTTGACTTAAAAAAGAATTTAGATTAAAAACCAGAAGAAAATTAAAATTTTCGTTTTATTTTTGTATTTTTTAACTTGTCCAATTCTTGCAATGTAAACTAGAAAAGATCGATTTAAGCCGTAATCCCAGTAACAAATTACTATCAACCATTAATAAATTGCTTTATGAAAATTTATCGATCGATTTAATACACAAGTTGACATTGCATATCTATGTCTCAATAAGATTTATTTTACATTTACTGAAGTTTTTGTTTTCTTTATTCTAGACATGTATTGAATTGTCGCGACAGACATGAAAACATCCAAATGTGTTCGCTTCGGTTCCGTCGTCGTGGCCGATATCGCGATGTTCATGACCACAGTAAGGATTTGGATGGAATGCAAACCCTGTACAAAACAGCTAAAATTATTACTGTCGACATTACATTCTGCTTTCATGGCTCGTTTTCTTTACTTAGGTGCTTCTAATGGATGTTATCTGCGGCTTTGTGGGAAAGAAAATATTGTTCTAAGGGATTTTGAGCAGAAAAAGAAAAGTAATTTGCGAAACGTAATTGGTATTTTGCATACATATACTGTTTTATAAAATTTTTAATGACTTGCTTTGATATTTATGAGCCTTAAAAAATTGCTAAGTGAGTTGATGTTTATGCAGATTTGAATTTTATGGTTTGCATTTTACTGGGAATTCCATTTACCTGTTGAAAGTTTTCACTCGATCTCAAAATTAAAATTTTAATATTTAAATTTGATATCGTATATCATTAAAGTATTTACTAAATTTAATTTTTTTTAATCATGTACAAAAATGGCTCGAATCTGCCATAAAATATCATTGTGGCTTGGAAATTTAATTTAATTTTCAATAATAAACTGTCTTTTGTTTTTAATCTCGAGATCAGTTTTTGAAAATAAAGTAAGGTTTTATTTCAAATAAAATAATAATATTAGATGCATCTGTGTCAATAGCATTTTGAAATAGAGCCGTTACATTGGGCTTCCGAGACATTAAGATACCATTTTCTGTTTGTTTGGTCGATTGCTAGTCGCTAAACCAATTTAATAAATGTATTTACTTGGTTTGAGCGCTGTTGACTATATCCATTCAATGTAGAGTTGTGCTATTCATAGTTTTCTAAAATTTATTGTGGATTTTATTTTTCAATATAAAATTTGGCCTAAAATATGCCCTAGTAAATTATACTAATTGAATTTAAACTGAATTCAGCTATTTTACAATCAAGAAATTTTTTTTTTTTATTCAATGTAGTTTTTTTTAAACAAAAAGTGCGTTATCATTGATAGTCTTGGCAATTATATTTCTCTATTATTATCTACATTTGATACTTTAATTTTAATTTTAACTTTAGTTTTTATTTTTATTGCTGACAGTATTTCGCTATTAAGATAACGAGGTTTACAGAAGTCTTTTCTCGACGGTAACACGATAAAACACTTTAACAAAGAGGTCGTTGTAGAAGAATTCTGCATAACTTCAACTCACAATTTATTGTTAAATGTGAGAAGTATTTTAACCGGAAAATTTTTGCTAAATTTGGTCTTAAACTGGATAATTATATCATTTTAAATAGTCAACCGCGCGTAAGATACTTATACAAGGAGTTTAATTGACGTAAAATAAACAATGAAATGTGCTCGATAGTGCACAACTTATTGCTCAAATTTTATTGCTCTTAGGTTATTACTGCTAATAAAACGTTGGTACGTTTTGAAATTATTATTATTTTATGTTGCAGAATTGCGATGGAATTTACCTGATTTTAATTCGGAACAACACTAACTATCCTTATCACAACGGCTGCGATTTGAGTTATTGTTCTACGATTCGATACTTTTCAAGACCGAAATTGATCCGTCTTGAAATCTGATCTAAGACATTTAAAGCCATTTGGATCAACATCGGAAATTGCAGTTTCTAATCAAGAAAGGAATGACGACATGCCTGATTTGTATTGGACTTATATTACATTGTGAGTACTTATTGAAAAATAATGAAAATTGATGAAAAACTAGAAAAGCACTAACCATTGAATCTGGTCATTAATATATATTAAATTACTCGAGTGAATGATTTATATTTTGGAATTTTTATAATTTTGAGGAAAATAAATTGCATCCGTCAGTGACTTTTCTAATATGAAAAATTTACATGTAATTGCAGATGTTCTTTAAATTATGCAATAAAGATTTGGAAAGCGCTGCTTGATGACTGAAATGTAAGTACTGCTTTTATTTATTCCAAGTACAAGAAAAGTAAAAATTGATTTTAAATTCTTATAATGATGTGCGCAATTACATTCATAATCATTATATGTTTCAACACACGTATGGATCTAATATATGAAATTGGTTTCTGTTACTTGTGATGACCGTATTCAGATTGCCAGTTCCAATTATCTCTTATCATATTTTTCATGTAAATTTTCAATTTTGTACAGCCTCGGTTGAAGGGCGAACATGCGATCTGCAGAGTTAGATGCTGATTGGTTGACAGCTATCAGCATTAGCAACAATGTTAATGCTGCCTACCTATATCTAAATGAATGTAAGTGACGGATAAAATATTTTCGCTGCGCTAGTTAATTAATTTCCTGGCGTTAAATGTGCATTTTGACAAATATTGCTGTGAAATATTTATTCGTTGCGCTATTTATGACGTCATAGATTTAAATTGAGAAGCGCTTAACGGCTTCCTTATTGGAATGTTAATTCAGTGTAATTACATTTCTCATGTTTGAAATATGTCAATTAATTACAATGAAAATTCCATCAGAGTATTCAAAGTTTTAGTTGGATATGGAATTAGAAATTTGCTAGATTATTGTTGGATTACATCTTTCAGCTTTAAGTTTTACAAAAATATTTTACAAAAGGCAAGTTTTGTGAGATTTTATATTTGCCTATGTAAGATTTACAAGCATAAAGGACATGTCATTCATCATTCTTGTGAGAAAAGCTAAGGTCTTGTGAAGCATATTATTGATTGTCTACATGTAGATATTGTTTATAGGAAAGAAAAATTTTAATCTCTAATATTTAAAAGCTACATTTGATTATCACATTAGATAAGATTTGAAATCTTAGTATTGTGTACTTGAACTAAGTTTTAACAGTTTATTGATTGTTCAAGGAAAAAATGTATTCTAAATTAATTTAACCTTTTTCAACTTATTCTTTAAATAGGTTTAATGCAGTAACCTTTGAGATTACAATTGTTTACGAAATTTCTTATTAGCTAATTAAATTAATTTTTGTTTTTATTAGAGAATTTTCTGGAAAATCAATTTGACTTTTCTTATGCTACGCCTCCACTGGCAATAAAGTTCTGGAAAATAAAATTCCAGAACTTTAAGTTTAAGAAAAAATGTGACTCCATTATCAAAGTCTTCTAGAAGATTGAATGTTCCCTCAAATCTTCTAGAAGATTAATTGTTAGATTAAAGTTCTAAAACTTTCGGTCACGTGACTAGTAAAGTGGGAACTTTCAATAGAATTCAAAATGGCCGACACAACAATTGAGGCGAGCGTGAAAAAAAACTGATAAAATCATCAACTACAGTCGCTGGGGTACAGCAGAAACCCATTATTTACTGAAACAATGGGCCAGTGACAATGTGCAGGCAGATTTGAAGGTAAAATAATGAAGTGTGATTTGTAATTTCCAGTAAAAATTAGTCTATAGTGGAGCCACTTGTATTTTCCAGAAAATGTTCTAGGAAAATTTTTTTTCTGGAACTTTTGTTGGTCATTTCATTTTCCAGAACTTTATCGCCAGTGGAGGCGTAGCATTAGTGAAATAATTCGAATAACAATTAAAACTTTAATTTTGACTGGTAATCAATACTTGAATTTCAGTATTTTAATTAAATCTCAACAAGAAATATTTTTATCTTGGTTAATTCCTGAACCAATCAAAATCTAAATGATTATAGAACTTTTCTTTTACCTTGAGGAAAGTGTGTTTTTGACTTGAATTGTCAAAATCTTAAAACCTTTGGCAACTTTCTGACACATGTCAAATTATTTTCCCCTTCCTCTTTGACGTTTTATGTTTGTGGTTGTTGAAGCTGAAAATGAATTACATTTTCCGCACTTAACAATGATTAATAGAAAAATCACCGGCCGTTGGGAAACAGTCGATACAGATAAATATAAAGCGCAGGAATTTAGTCCAATTAATGAGAATTTAATTGGAAAACTGTCAAATTAATTCGTTAATTGAACGAAACCAATTGATAAATAATCCATTCGGGACATTTGTCTAGTTTAAACGTTTAATTTGAATTAACTTGACGGGCTTAACAGTCATAATTTATTTCTTTTTGTACATTTTTATTGTTTCAACGCTAATTTAACATGCTAATGACAGTGGCTAAACAGCAACTCTCTGCCTACGAAAATGAATGTTTCAGTGTTTACATTGCGGTATTGTGTTTGTTTAAATAGTGAGCTGGAAAAATAAAATAACATTCGTGACTGCTGATTCGACTATCGACGTGCCGCATCTGCTTCCATAGATCTAGTGCAGATGCAGTCTTTCATCCAGCTAATAATTTGCTTTATACTTGATTTCATTTATGTTTAATAATTGGTCTTGTACAATTAAGCTGTTGTGATCGATCGAATTATGGTTTTGTTAATGCATTCTGGGGCTGTATTTCTAAGGCAACTTAAGTTTAAGAGTTTTCTTATGAAAAATAATAAAATTAAATTTTTATTTCAAAAAAATTTTACAACTTTTTTTACCAAAGTTGTTTTATAGAGGCAGACCCTGATTATTAAGTTTTTAAAGTCGTAAGAAATTATTATCGTATTTTTCAGACGATAAGACGCACCGGACCATAAGACGCACCCCAAATTTATAAGAATTTTTAGAAAAAAATATTTTACATACCACATATCAACCTACCTTCGGACTTATTTTTCTAAGTAAAAAGGTACGTCTTATGGTTCGACGATTTGGATTAGTCATATTAATTTGTACCGAATTTACGTTTTCTTAAAAACTGAATTTTATAATTATGATTAAGTTAAAAATTTATATTATTGGAGAGAGGGGTTGGGTATATAATTATTTCTATTTATAATTTGATTCACAGAATTTCTCTTCTCAATATTGATTGGAAATCCAACCTTTAATCTCAATTGTTGTCTGCAATTTGTTGCCAGGGATTTGAGCTTCGTCTTAGTTTCTAATCTCATATAATTTATTTCATATAAATGTAATACTATACGATAAGTGAGGTTATTTCATTCGTTCGCAAATAAAAAACGCAATACGAATTCGAAATATTTCTTTTATTATCAGAAAATTTTTTTTTTATTTTTGCTAAATAATGGGTGAATAACACTAATTTTTACTAATTTGCATACGGTATAAAAAAATGACCACTATTTGTACATCGTGTCAGTTCCAGACTTGTCGGTGATATAGTTACTTTGTGAACAAGTGATGGATTTTAAAATGAAGTGTCCGAGACTTTTATTTCTATAGCTTAACAATTGCTAAAAAATATTTTTTATTTTTGACTATTTTCTATGATATCAGTGGTATGAAAACGAAATCTTTCTACTAATTCTGTCGCATAAAAAGCGCTATTATTCTTGAAACACAATATGCTGAAAATCTGATTACCCTATGGGAAATTAGCTACTTTAGTAATTAATGATGCTATTGTGCAACTCCTCCTCTGCACGTCGACTGCGTTGATGACACTTTTATAACTCGCAGCACTCGACGACTAAAAAATTGCAACACTTAAATAATCCTGTTGGTTACACTAGTTCAGCAGCTACAAAACTCTTATGTGGAGTAAAAGATAAATTGAACTTTAAAATTACATATAATCTACAAGTTGAAGGATTAATTAGTTTTATCTTTCAAACGATCTACGGCATTAATTTTAAAGTCATTAATGACCAAACTTATGCGGTCTATTCACATTACTCTTTGATGTTAAGTCACTGCCGTGTAATAAAAGGTGAGAGCAAATAACTTGGATTTCATGATGGAATTTTGATGCGAATATTAAATTATAAAATTGATGCAAATTATTAAAATTGACTCAAAAATAAAATTAATTGTCATCTTTAATCGATATAGAATTAATCTACGTCATTTATTACAAACTCAGCTTTATTTGATGCCATTTATTGCTTATATGGGATTTTCTTACGTCATTTTTTACGCTTCGTCTTTTAATATTTTCGTGCCCAGCGACAGGGCACGAGTGTGACGCATTAATTAAATATAAAAAAATCTAATGTGGCTTTACAAAATGAGTTTCGAAAGGTGTTCAAAGAACTGTTTTATGGCGCACAACATCCATAAAAAGATTTCTTTTCATACTTTTTTCTATTTTTGCTTTCACTTAACTATTTTACGACTTGGGTTGCTTTGTAATACACTATTCAACAAATGACCCACGAGACCGAATTTGTACCGGCTGTTATAAATGGTCATGTTGAAATAATAATAAATTAAATGTGTTGTTGTTTCGACCCAAAATTCATTATACGATCGTGTGATTAAATCGAGATAATTACTACGTGTAAACAAAAAACGTGCATAATATACATAATAAACACAAAATGCTATTGATTTCATCAGTCATTTCGTATTTAATGTTTTCATAAAATGTTAAAAGTTGTGTTCATAAAACAGTGTTAAACTTTGGCACTTTTTTTTTCTTATTAAAAGAATAATGAGAAAAGTTGAAAAGTTTCGCGGTTTTTAGTATAGGATAAAAATAACTAAGATATTCACAACCCGCGAAATTTCTTTTTAATTGTTTAGAGACTTCTTTTATTTTGCTATGGAGATTTTGGGTTATTGAAATGATTGTCATATTTTATTTCTTTGTATTTAAATTACAGTTGTTATCGATTTACGATTTTCTATTCATTTTTCTCTATTGTCTTATAAAACGTCTTCGATTTAAACTGGTATTGACGTGGCTTTTAGGAATTTGATAGACGATTTGGTTCAAAACATGTTTTTGACTACTCAATGTCAAAAACAAGTTAAGTATACAAAGCTTTTTTTTTTAGCCTAAGGTATATTGCTAAGTTACCTGTCACCCTAGAAAATATTGATGTCTACTTATTTATTATAAATTGTCAAGATGAGTGAAAATAGGAAAACGACTTTAGAGAATCTTAAATTTGATTTGGTTCTGGGATGTATTTTTTCTATGTACACAAGAATAAGTAAACAGGGTCGCATCAAGCACGGATTGGGTTACCATAACAACATATCGCAAATCCGAATTAATGGTGACAGCACTCAAGAGTCTTTACTTTTCTTGAAATTTAATTGCATTTGTATTTTCTTCATAAGTTTTTACGATATAAAACTCTTGATGGGTAAATGTTCAAAGGTCATATGTGGTCTTCAAGTTGAATTTTATGTTTTTTTTTTAAGGAATTTAATGGGCCAGTAAGAAGAATTTCTTTAGTCTGAAGAAAGCGAAATAAGTCGTTGAAATATTATGTTTTTTTGCTACAATGTGTTTGGAAGTTATGAAACTTTTTTTTCTTTGTTAATGGGAAGAGTTGAGGTGATATTTTATTTAGAGAGAATTAATTTTATGTTTTTAAATGAACTAATGGAAAAAAGGGTTATTACATTACTTGCATTGGCTAATGACATTATATTTATATAATTAAAAAAGGATTGTAGAAACGTTTGCACTTTATTGTTTTGATATTTTTTTACACTTAATTTTAAGGTTAATTTAGTTTTTTTTTATTTTGTTTTGGTCTAATTTAAAATATGCAATTGATGATTTCTTTAATATTAAAAATTAAAATTTTTTTTTATTATAATTGAATTTTCTTTTTAAAATTCAATTGAATTTTTTTTTTAAATTCATTGGGGTTTTTGGTACTTATTCGATAAAAAATTTCGGTTAATTTTTATTTCCATTTAAATTTGTACTAGGTTTGGTTCTCTACTTGACAGTTGATTGCTTTTCAATTTCTTTTAACGCTGAAAACTCGATTGTACTTTATTTGTAAATTCAAACAAATTCGAAACTTTTTAACTGACACTAATTATCCAATTGGAAGAAAAAGAAATGAAGTCAAACACGATCGAGTGCACTCACAAATTCTTTAATTCAAACACGAAATTGGAGAACTTAACTAGCAATTTAAAGAGCAAAAACCCGTCAAATGGAAGTGGTCAAAATACAAAAAAAAATTAAAAAAAACCCACAATACACATCGCCCAACTTGGAAGTAATGGGAGTAGATAAAACCATAGAAACTTTTCAAAAACATAATTAATTAACGAATACTTATTATTCATCTACGATAAACCCCATTCAATTCAAGCCATACAAAATGCCGCTATTCAAAAGAAAACTAATTTTTAATTAACTTTCTCGGAAGTTAAATGCAGGTTCAGAATAAAATTTTATCTTTTAAATTATAAAAGAATAAAAAAAATTCAAATGTTTATTGTTTGAGAAAA
Source organism: Henia vesuviana (assembly GCA_034696185.1). NCBI lineage: Eukaryota > Metazoa > Arthropoda > Chilopoda > Geophilomorpha > Dignathodontidae > Henia > Henia vesuviana. Next base: position 1,683 of record JAQFZU010000154.1, on the reverse strand, counting down.
TGCTTTCATTTTAAATAATCTGACATTCAGATGAACTGACACAAGCACTCATCGCGTGTGCATTGAAGAGAAAGGCAGTACCGCACAACGACTGCTATTATACGTGATAAACACAAGAGGAATTCAACCCACTGTGACCACATTAGCGAGAGCTTGACGATCGTTATCACATTATACTTTTGCTTTGAGACAATTACACTGCAAACGAACTCTTTCCAATACTCAAAAAGTCTTTATGCAATATCAACAAAAGTTAGTGACTTTAGAAATTCAGTCCACATAAATTTTTAATTAAGTTATATAACAGTATTTTGTGCTTTTAAATATTATAATATCATTTTACACTTTTAGTATGAATATTTGTTACTGTTTCCAGTCGTTGCGAGAAATTTATTAGTGTGACACGTGTTGGCTCCTGCCATTGGAACTGATGGCATTTTCGATTGGTTCAAAGACTAAAAGTTTTAAAGATTTACAACTCGTATCACGATTAATTTTAGTATTGGATTTCATATTTTTGTTAACATAAATTTTTTAGGGTTTTATCATTAAGTGATGATTTTTTTTTATTTCAAATGGTTAAAAAGCGAAGTTTTTGAAAATTTACCATTTTTTTTTTATAAATCAAAAATAGCTTTTTACAGATTAAATTAAGTAGAAATAAAAAATTGTCAGAGCATTAAACCTTTTCCATTCCGTTAATCTCGTGTGTGGAAACGTCAACAGGTGTTGGTGTAAATGAAAATATTACTTCTACTAAATTACTCTTGTAATACTTAAACAATTAATCTTCGACTTGTTTTCTTGCTATCAATTTATTTTCTTTTTCTTTTTATAGACTCCGGTACAACTCTGTTTACTCAGTCCTGCGGGAATTCCTGGCTTCGACTAACATTTGCAAGCGAATTGTAACTTTCTATCATTAATTTGACAAGATAAGAAAGATAAAAATTATATTTTTATCCCGAATTTATTTCTCTTATCTATTTTTAATATTTTATTTAATTTTTAAACTATTTTCTACATTTTTTATTCCATTTAATCCAATCATAAAATTTTATTGAATTTTTTTTTTTGCTTCGTATAAAAATTCCTCATAAAATTTTTATGTTTTTTTGATCTTCGGAGTAGTTCGAAATGGGGTTGGAAAGCTTAAGTAAACATTTACTTTATTATTATTATTATTATTTTGTTCAAAAAAGTGATAAATGCAGTAAAAAATATTACTTTAAAGCAAAAAACATTGCAATGTTGTTTACTTTGTGTTGGATTTCATTTAACGTAACTTAAAAAAAAATTTTTAAAGAGAAATTTGAGATTGTTTTTATAGATATACGAAATTGTATAATAAGCTGAGAAAATTCAATTTACTTTTGGTTGTGTGAAAACGACGATATACGTTAAGAAGGAAATTGAAAAAAATAAAAATATGTAAAATACTGAAATGCTTTTTTTTTTTTCAACAAAACCATCGTTTTAAATTGAGGAAGAAAAATAATTTCGATTTTATTTCCCCATTGTGTGGAAGTCGCGCAAAACTTTTCAAAAAATTTATTTCTTTATATTGAAATAGTAAAATAATTATTTAAAATTTAATTTTCATTTTTAACTCATGTTTATATTTTAATATAAAAAATTCATCATTTAAAAAAATTTTTTTTTATAAATTTATTATTTAATTCA